>SZYD01002400.1:0-42270 GCA_009363875.1 Mikania micrantha | reverse complement strand
CACGCGGGATTACACGGGTAATTAAATGGGAAGACCCCATCTTTTTCCTCACTTTCACAAACCCTCTCTCTCTCTAAAACACACACAACGCACCCCCACTCTCTTTCTAACTTCTCTCTAGCCTATCTCCCTCGTTTCTTGACGAAATCGCGAGATCTCGAAGCCTAAACGACCGGGGAATCAAGGAGAACGAGAAAGTACAAGAAGATCTCACGTGTTGATCAGCAATTCAAGGTAAATAGGAGCTTTTCTGTTCAGATCTTTTTAGAAACTACATGTGGCGTGGATATCAACTTTCAAATGATTTTATGGTGTATATGGGTAAATCGGTTGGGTAGTAAGCCATGGAAAACCTGTAATCACCTGGGTTGATGTTGGGGATGATGATGAACAGTAGATAGATCACGATTTAGCCCTGGTTGCCAAACCTGTATCATCAGACGAACCCCTTGTGGTCTGCCAAACCTTGTGAAGGCCTGCCTGCAGGGTAGCCTAACCCTAGCCCCAGCCGAACCCATCTGAGTGGGCGAACCTTCTGAACCTGGCCGAACCTCGTGGGAGTGGTGAGCTTTCCTGCCAGACGAACCCAAGGGTTCGTGTAGCTGCATGGGGAGGCCGAACCTTAGCATTCACAACTAAGGATTTCACGAAACTATTAGCCTCTTGAGCCGAACCTGGGCTTAGATTGCAGCGAACCCTATCACGTCCGACGAACCATTTTCCTTTAACCGAACCTTGTTAATACCGAACCATGGGCCGAACCTTGCATGTGGCCAAACCATGCATTGGGCGAACCATCGGGACCCCGAACCTTTCCTCTTTCATTTGGCCGAACCTTGATGAGGTTAGGGCCGAACCTAAGGGGGGATCTACGAAAGGTTCGCTGGTGTAGGAGATGTCCGACCTAAACTTCCTTGGGAATTAGGGAGGGGCAACATAAGCTTTTACTAATTGTGGTAAGCAAAGAGGGTTGGAGTTAGACACACTCATGCATGCATGGCTACCTTAGATCACCACCTTTATACTATATATATAGATAGATATATATATATATACATATACATAAACTCTAAATTATGAATTAATATGGTTTAAATCTTTTGAGGAAGGGGTAACTTGAATATGATTTCGCTAAACCTAAAGTGGAGTTCAAAATCTAGGTGATGAAGGTGGGATTTGGTGATCGTGCATGTATGTGTGAAGGTGTGTATGAATAAAGATAATATTTTTCCCTTAGTTTACTTATCTAGGAGAAGTGAACATACGAGAATCATAAGTAAATATCAATCGTATATAATTTTAAAACTAACAAGTTTGAATTATAAATTAACGATGACTAATTATAAATTATTAGTTGAATCATGTAATTTAGGTGAAACAAACTAAGTTAACGACACGATTAATATTAAAGGAAAAACATGTAGGGATAATTATTGAAATGAAAAGCATATACTTATAAACCGAAAAACCATGATAATTACAGGTGATTGAGTTGTGGTTGATTTTATACGTGAGCGCGCATTATACGAGAAAGCTGAATCTAAGGACTCAGGTGAGTTCTCATAACCTCCCTTTCTTTTAAACTATTTTGTTTTTAAACTCGGAGGTGAAACATGTATACCAATTTACATATTAACTTGATAACACAGGGATGACACTTATTTGCTTGTATGAGATCCAGTTATGGATTGTCATATTCCATGAGTTGTTACTAATGACTTTGTGTCATTCGCGACGACTGCATGTATTGTCATGTGGATGTTTCCACACTCCGTGTAATCTTTGTGGTTGACTTCAGTCTTCCTCAATAATTGCATGTATGGTCACGTGGATGTTTCCACACTCCGTGTATCGTTGCGGTTGACTTCGGTCTTCCTCAATGATTGCATGTATTGTCACGTGGATGTTTCCAAAACTCCGTGTGTCATTGTCATTGACCTCGGTCATATACAATGATACATGTATGGTAACTTATATAAATTGAGAATATTGATGGTTATGATTGGTTGATTGAACATATGATTGATTATCTATGATTTACTATTATATGTGATTATGTGATTGAATTTATGTGTTGGGATTGTGTATTTTAATATTGTGTTGAATGATCTCACAGATGCTCATACGGATGTTCTCAAGAAAATATAAACTCTTCAAAACTCTTGTAAAAGATTTTAAATATAAAAACATATGATTTCTCACCAACTACTTTGTAGTTGACACTTGATTTTCTTAGATGTTTCAGGTGATGAAGCTAAGTAGGTTGAGGAAGATGAATTCACTCTTTGGACATCGTCACATAGGATCTTGGACTTAGCTAAATTTAACTAAAATCTGGCGATTAGAGTTTAGTTAGTTTAGCTAATTCTTTTGGTGTAATTGATGTATTTAATTCATGATGGACATGATTTGGGTGTAATTAATTTGGTTGATTAAATGATTATGTGATGATTTAATTAGATGCCCACGAGCTTATGAACAATCTACCATCCCTCGTGGCATCCCGACGTTTCCACCATTGGTCAGGGTGTTATACAGGATGGTCTTAGGATGATGATTTTGGATGAAGCTCATAAGTCACGTTACTCAATCCATCCGGGAGCTGATAAAATGTTTCAAGACCTTAGAGTCTTATACTGGTGGCTTGGGATGAAGAAGGATATTGCTAAGTATGTATCCAAGTGCCTTAACTGTGCTAAAGTCAAGGCAGAACATCAGCGACCTTCGGGATTATTAATACAACCAGAAATACCAATATGGAAGTTGGAGATATCTCTATGAATTTCATTACTAAACTGCCACGAACCGCAAACGGTAAGGATATCATCTGGGTGATAACTGATAGATTGACCAAGTCGTCTCAATTCTTACCGATACGTGAGACGTACCCTGTGCGGAAGTTAGCTCGTATCTATGTTGATGAATCGTTAGCCGGCATGGAATTCCCTTAAGCATAATATCGGATCGTGATGCTCGTTTCACGGCACGATTTTGGGAATCACTTCATGAAGCTTTTGGAAAAAGATTGGATCTTAGCACCGCCTATCATCCTCAAACGGATGGGCAGACGGAGCGAACGATTCAGACATTGGAAGATATGCTGAGAGCTTGTGTGTCATCGATTTCGGTGGCAATTGGGATAGCCATCTACCATTAGTTGAATTCTCGTATAACAACAGTTATCACGCGAGCATTGGTATGGTGCCGTTTGAAGCAATTTATGGCAGAAAATGTCGGTCACCTATTTGTTGGACCGAGGTCGGCGAATCGCAGATCACAGGTCCCGAGATTATTCAGGAGACGATTGACAAGATTCGCCAGATTCGCGACAATCTGTTAGCTGCTCGCAGTCGACAGAAAAGTTACGCGGATAAACGAAGGAAACCTTTAGAGTTTGAAGTTGATGATATGGTATTACTTAAAGTATCGCCCTGGAAAGGGGTCGATTCGGGAAGAAGGGTAATCTTGCTCCACGTTATGTTGGCCCATTTAAGATTCTTGAACGGATCGGGAAGGTTGCCTACAAGTTGGAACTCCCTCCTAAGCTTAGCAATGTACACCCAACATTTCACGTGTCCAATTTAAGAAAGTGCTTAGCTGATCAAGATCTTCAGGTACCACTCGATGACATTTGCGTCGATGATACCATGTACTTTGTTGAAAAACCAGTTGAGATAATGGATCATGAGGTTAAAAAGGTCAAACGCAGTAGAATTCCAATTGTCAAAGTACGATGGGAGTCGAAGCGTGGTCCAGAATTCACTAGGAACGGTAAGATCAGATGAAGCTTAAGTACCTACATTTATTCGCTACGGTCACTCCAAGTTGAATTTCGGGATGAACTTTCCTTAACTAGGGGAGATTGTAACATCACTGTATTTCAGGTTGTCTGTACATGTACGACTGTACTGTTACGACCTGATATGATAATTATTAATGATAATGAATTTTCGGATGTTATTATTGATATTGGTATACATATTGAGAACATATTATTATATGCGTAAACCATGGGAAGTTTAGTTGAAACACAACTAAACAGACCCAAAGAGTTTATCGCAGTCGAATTCACAGATTATGGATTGTGGTTTGGAATGGAAAGGAATTAGGAGTTTGTTATTGTTTGGTTGCTAAACCTAGTCAAGGACACATGGTCATGGTTTATCGAAATAGCGGTGGGACGGTGTTGAGGAGGTTGCGATCTACCCTTGCATATGCCCTATACATATGCATATTTCGGTCTATTATGGATGTGTCAGTGACATGGTTTAGTGGGATTTGGATTGGGAATTTATAATATTAAAGATAATAAAATAATGATAATGATATTGGAAAATGATTACGCGATGGTGAGGTTACGAACATAACTTAAAAGCGAATATTAATTCAGAAATATTAACTTAATAATGTATTCGCGTGGGTGACGATTCAAACGAATATAATTATTAGGAATAATATTCTGAAACGATATTCCAGAAATCGTAAATTGAATCGAAATACGGTACGAGCGTCGGATTCGCAAAGGTGACGATCTTTACGAACACGTACGTGAGTAACATGTTTCGTCGAGATAACGAAATAATATTTAACGACATGAAATTTATAAATGAAAAAAATAAAATATTTATTAGGAATCAACCCCTAAAATAAATGCGAATAAATTATTTATTTAAATGAATAATTTAACGAAATTATTTACGAAACAACAATAATTAAATAAAATCATTTTTAGGAAAAACAAAACAAAAATATCAAATGTTAGGTGTTTAAATATCTATTTACGAGCTAAACTGAACCTTTAAATATTTTTATCACGATACAAACAAGGCCGAGCATGTGGGGATAATTCGGTGTATAAGAAAGAAGAACCATGTTCTTCTTCTCATTTTCACCAACTTCTTTCTCTCTCTAAACACCAAAAATGCCGTAGCTTTCTCTCTCTACCTTCTCTGTAGCTTTTCTTGCTCGTTTCTCAACGGATTCGCGAGATCTTGGTGCCAAAACGTTCAGGGGATCGCGAGGAACAAGAAGATACGAAGAAACCTCGCATTTGAGCACAATTGGAAGGTAAATCGAGTCATTCTTCCTTTGTTTTCTTACATTGAAGCAACCGGTTGACATCCATGCGATTTAAACAAGTTCCACACTCTAAAAACCCTAAAACGAGTTAATAGGAACATGTAGAAGCTATATATAGTCTTGAATATGCAGGAACTTGATGATGATGATGATGGGCAGCCAAGTATAACAGGTTCGTGAAGGTGGGGGGGGCTGTAGATGGGCAGGGTTCGTGAGTGGCTGGGCTGAGCCGAACTTTGAGTGTGGGCCGAACCCAAAGGGGGGGCAGAACCTGGAATCCTTTTGAGTAGCCGAACCCACCATGGTTCAGCGAACCTACATGACAACAGGAGAACCTGCTGATCACAAACCCATGCCACGCGAACCACCTTAAGGGGGCGAACCTTTGATGTGTCGCGAACCTAGGCTGCCAACTCACTCGAACAAACCTAAGAACCTGAAACAGCCATGTTGGCCGAACCTCTTGTCCAACAAACCAGGAGTTAAGCGAACCTAAGGGTTCGTTGAGTTGAACCTAGGCCCACGAACCTCCTATGGGCTGCGAGCCTTATTAGCCGAACCTTTCCCCTCTTACTAGCGAACCTTAAGCCGAACCTATGGGCTGCCATACTCCATTCGAGCAGCAAACCTAGGTTTGGAGCTGGAACAAGGGCGGTTGAGTTTGAATTATAAAATTAGGACTAGGGATAAACAAAGGAATGAGAAGATTATGCAAACTTACGCGTGCATGAA
The DNA here is from genome assembly GCA_009363875.1 of Mikania micrantha. Classification (NCBI taxonomy): domain Eukaryota; kingdom Viridiplantae; phylum Streptophyta; class Magnoliopsida; order Asterales; family Asteraceae; genus Mikania; species Mikania micrantha. Next base: position 36,459 of record SZYD01002400.1, on the reverse strand, counting down.
AAACCCAAGCCACAACCTTTTCCGTGATAAAAAGAGACTTTAAATTTGGAGGTTATATATATAGATATACATATATAATGAACTTTTATGAGGATGAGTTAAATATAATCTCCTTAAAAACTTAGATGAATTTTTATAATTTAGATAAAGGTGGTGGGATTAAAGTAATCATGCACGTATGTATGGGTGTGTGTTTGAATAAGAAGAACATTCTCTTCTTAGCCTACTTAATTATGGGAAGAATACCTAAGAATTCACAAATAAATTATCATCATTAGATAATTTAAAACTAACGAGTTTAAGATTTCATTTTGATGTCAATCAATAATGAAACCTAAGGTATTACAATTTAACTTAGATTAAATAACTAAGTTAAAGATGCATTTAATAATTTAAAGGTTAACGCTTATTTTAATTGAATTATACGCACATACTTATGAATATGAAACACATAATAATTACAGACTGTTGAGTTGCTTTTGATTCTCCTTACGTGAGCACGCATATTTCGAGAACACTGAATCTAAGGACTCAGGTGAGTTCTCATAACCTCCTTTTAAACTATTTTGTTTTAAACTCGGAGGTGGAACATGTATACCAATATTTAAAATATTATGTTGATATCACATGGTTGACACTTGGTTTATCATTATGATATTCACATTATGGGATTATCTTTGTTCCTGGATTATCACAGATTATCACAACTCCATGGGTCGTTGTTGTTGACTTTGGTCATCTGTAATGATCGCATGTATTGTCACTATTCCATGAGTCGTTGTTGATTGACTTCGGTCATCCGTAATGATTGCATGTATTGTCACTATTCCATTAGTCGTTACTGATGACTTAGGTCATCTGAAACGATTGCATGTATTGTCACGTGGATTGCCACAACTCCGTGTGTCGTTGTCATTGACCTTGGTCTTTCACAATGATGCATGTATTGTCACTTATACTAATTGAGAATATTGATGATTGAGATTTGGTTGATTGTATATGTGATTGATTATCTATGATTATTTGAAATATGTGATTGTGTTTTGTGATTGTGTGTTGGGTTATGTGTTGGATTATCTCGCAGGTGTTCATGTGGATTTTCTTAGAAAACTATAAAATTTTATAATCATTTTGTAAACTATTTTTGAATATAAAAACTTATGATTACTCACCAATTACTTCGTAGTTGACACTTGATTTTTACATGTTTCAGGGAATGAAGACAAGTAAGTAGGGCACGATAGCTCTACATTCTTTTAGGACATCATTGTAACATCCGGCCTCGTCTATCACCAATATTGTCCGCTTTGCCCACTAGGAGCTCACGGTTTTTTCCTTCGGTTTCCCGGGTGAAAACTTCCCAGGGAGGTCACCCATCCCTGGATTGCTCCAGCCCGAGCACGCTTAACTGTGGAGTTTTCATGTGCTCCACAGCCAGCTAAGCCGAAAACGCGTTGTTGGTATAAGAGGCGGGTTATTACATATGAACCAAGATCTCCCCAGTCCACTGACCGATGTGGGATTAGCCCTACTATCCCGGGAGAGGAATTCCACCCCCCTTAGGGCCTCAGCGTCCCGCTGAGCACACTCGGATCGAGTGCGACCAGGGTGGCTCTGATACTATTCTGTAACATCCTAGGCAAATCCCACATCGGCCGTGAACAGGAGAGATTCCTGGCTCATAAGTAACGATCCACCTCTAACATCACCAACGCGTTTTCGGCTCAGCTGGCTGTGGAGCACATGAAAACTCCACAGTTAAGCGTGCTCGGGCTGCAGCAATCCAGGGATGGGTGACCTCCCTGGGAAGTTTTCACCCAGGCAACCGAAGGCAAAACCGTGAGCTCCTAGTGGGCAAAGCGGACAATATTGGTGATAGACGAGGCCGGATGTTACAGAATGGTATCAGAGTTTAGAATATTCTTTCGTATTTTGTTAAAAAAAATAAATGATAAAATAATTATAATCAAAGGAAAAGCATTCCAAAATCTTCAATTCGAACTTGTACGCGTCTATCACGTAATACTGAAACAATTTAAGATCCCAATTTCTAAAAATAGCTACAAATCACGCGTATATGGTAGCTGGCAAATCCGATCACTAAGAAGCAAGTTCTAAACGATTTAAACAGGAAGGGAATACAAAATTAATTACCCAAAATCGTTTTCGACATTTCTCTGTATCAAACGAAGCCACTAACAATTGCTGAAATATTCTTTAACTACGAATCAAGATCACGATTTCGACTCCGAAGGTTCTTCACTCGAACACCATCAAACCGTAACCATTTCAGGTAAATTATCATACCATTTCACTCGTTTTTAAGATAGGAACATAAGCCCTAATATTTGAAGGGCTCAAAAGTCCTTGATTGATCGAATTTGGATCAAGCAAGTTCTAGGGTTCTTTAGAAAAAAAAAAGATTAATCTACAAACCTGACTAAGATTAATTCGATCTGTTATTCAACAACAAATACCTACCCGGAGCAGTGGCAAGTGTGTGTTGTGTGGATGTGGGTGACCCGGTTTCGTCCCTTAACCCGTCATTATTTTTTTGTATAAAAAAAGCATAATAATAATAATAATTTAAAAACAATCTTAGATGGGATTCCTGAACCTTCGAATATATTTTTAATATCTCAGAAAACAAATACTTATACTCTATTTTCTAAATGATTATTAAATAGTTTTTTTTAAACCCTTTTTAACCTTATAATTAGAAAGAAAAAAAAACTAATAATAATAATTAATTTAACCTTACAGGTTATATATATGTATGTTGACATATTCTTAAATATATGTGCACTTGAAACGACATTATACTAAATTATAGGAATCATGTAAATGTTATTGCATAAAGATTATGTTAATGTTTTATTATAAAACATAATCTTGATTAAATTCAAAAGGGCAAATTAAATGATAAACAAATTTTATGCAAATTATTTCAACAAATTAAATGGAAATCTATAAACTTTTCTTAAATGTTTATTTAGGTTTGTCAACATAAAATCCATAATAGATAAATAAATAGAATCTTTAATAAATGAGATTTTATCATTATTTATTTAACAAAATACGAAAGAATATTTAGTTCTCAATTTATTCTTAAATTCTAAACTTAAGTAATATCAATTTTAGATGTATTGTTTTTCTCCCTAGAATGCCATAGCAATTAAGACTCAAACTTGAACATAGATATACTTAGTTTAATAAAGTTTATTCCCTTAAATTTTAGTGAGAACTGTGTTAAGCTTCATATTCCTCGCATTCCCTCTTGAAGAGTTTGGATTGGATAATAAATCAAGTGAGTTTCTTCACACTCCCTTTTACATTTTGTTTTTGGGATGTTACACATGTCTTATTCAAACTTTATTCATTCTATTATTTATTCAATCTATGATGCAAGCCTTAGACCTAGTTAGCTTTATGTGTTAGAGGCTAGGCTTATACAATGTGTTGATTCTTTGTGTGATTCTATGTGTGTTGCCAGTCAAGCAATCTAGTACTTAGTAGCCTAAGATGATTAGAGACTATCTTCACAAAGGCTTTTGCCTTTGTGTGAAAAAGGTGAAAACTACACCTAGCAAACTTGTTGAATTATAACTGTTAATTTATAGTATGGCCATACTTGAATTAACATGTTGTAAGGATACTTGTTTGGACACAAGCTATTGTTATTCATTCATTCACTCATTCAATTTATTCAAATTTGTATTCATGCTATGCTTATGATACATATCTAGTTAGGCTATAGTTTGCATCCTTTTTATACCTGTTATTTAAACTTAGTGTGTGATCTCACCAACTATGCAAATAGTTGACAAACTCTATTTTACATGTGTAACAGGATAAGGAAGCATGACGAAGACATAAGATAGGCTTAGGGACCTAGTTTAAACAATGAAACAAATGTATAGACTTTTCAATTGTAATACTTTGATTAAAGTTATGTAATGTTTGTTTATTAATTAACGAATGTTGAATTTAATTTGTAATAATGATGCATCAAATATCAAAACGTTATAATAGCACCATGAGCTAATGAGCAGTCAAACTCGCACCCCGACGTATTCCGCCGTCGGTCGGGGATATGATATCATCTATCTTTGTTCTATGTTGCCTATGTTATGATTCAAGAAGTTAGTAACATTATATCTACGAGTTGTGATGGTGATGCATTACAATATCAAAAGGTTGTGGTGTTATTTCTCTTGGGTTGATAATGCCTATGTTTTAATTCTTAAACCTACATGATATCATACTTGAGGTTAGTGATGGTGATTCATCACTGTGTCTCACAAGATATGATGTCAATTCTCTTTGATTTATGTTACCTATGTTATGACTCAGGAATTAGTAATATTATACCTGAGATGTGTGATGGTGATTCATCGCTACATCTAAATTTCATGGTGTTACTTTTCTTGGATTGATAATATATATGCTATTGTTTTTTTTAACTCCATGTTATCATACTTGAGATTAGTGATGGTGATTCATTACTATGTCTCACATAATATGGTATCATCTCTCCTTGTTCTGTGTTAACTATGTTATAATTTAACTAACATTAAACCTAAGATCAGTGATCGTGATACATCACTAAATCTAAAAGGTTATGGTGTTATCTTTCTTTTATTCATGATGTATATTTTGATTGAAGAAAACAAGTAATATTATACTCGAATTATTGATGGTAATTCATCAATAAATATAAAAGGTTATAATAGTACATATTTTAATTATCCAAACTCGTGACAGAAAATTTGATGATATGGTTCTTATGATTAGTGACTTGTCACTACATCTATAAAGTTATTATGTCACATATCTTATTGAAATCAATGATGTCTATGTTACAATTCTATAAACCCACTAGGATATTATGCCTAGGATATGTGTTAAAAAATTCTAACATGTCATTAGTTATTCAATTCTAAAAATATTTTCCTATGCTTCAAACAAGTCACAATGATTTCTGATTATATTATTTTAAACCAAGACACACTGAATTCTTATTATATCTTGTTTAGATTTCAATAGTTAAACATGATTTGGACTTATAAATTGAAGTATGGGTGATTCCATATGAGATTTTAAAAACAAGTCCACATGAATTATACTACTGATTTTTTTAGACAAATCATTCTATATTTATATATTTAGACAACGATTCAAAATTTCAACGATATTATTGCTAAGATTAGTGATAATCAGTTATCACAACTATCAAAGGTATATAATATCAAATAGTGTATTCGATATCATTCAGTATCCAAAATTGATCCTAAAGCAATTCATACGTTACAACAGTGAGATTCCATTGCAAATTTTGCAATGTTTAGGACCTCTCTACTCATACAATACTTAAAGGCTAGTCAAAGCCGCCCTTACCTATTCAAACCTGTCTAAAGTTTATGTTAGCCTTGGTAGGCGTTTGGTATGCTATCAAAGTATTAGTGGTGTGGTGGGTTGGCTGCAGTATACCCTATATATAAGCACTAGTAGTACATTGATAGTAGCACCAAAAGCTTGATCAAGGGTTAAAGCAGTCAATTCAATCTACAGTTTTGAGTAAAATATTCTAGTCAAAACAATTAATTGTTGCTCAATTACTCATACTTGGTGTGTATTCTTACACCAGGTTAAATCAAAGATATCAATAATCACAAATATTATTTTAATGATTCTTAAGTGAATTATTCTATATTCGTATGTTTAAACAATTACTCAAAGATTCAGTAACATCATAGTTAAGGTTAATGATAAGTAGTTATCATAACCATATAATATCACATAGTAGTGTATTCTATATCATTCGTCTATGCAAAAGCGATCATTTAGCAACCCATACAACTATGAGATTCTATTGCAAGATTGCAATTGTTAGTATCTCTAAACTCATAAGATTTCTAAAGTTTGTCAAGTAATCAAATGCCTATTTAAATGTAGTTAGTGTTAGGTTAGTCTTGGTAGGTAATTGGAATGCTATCAAAGTATTAGAGATGTGGTGGGTTGGCTGCGGTATACCCTATATATAAGCATCAATAATACATTGATAGTAGCACCGAAAGTTTGATCAAGTATGGGATTAGTCAGTTTAATCTACGTTTTGAGTGAACTATTCTTCAGTCAAGAATAATCAACAAATAAATTAGTATTCATATAGCAATACCTTAAGAGTATTTCTATCCCAGGTTATCCAAATACATTTTTGGTTAATCTCTCATGAATTGAGTTAGCCATCGATAAATTCAAAACGCTCATAACACATAAACTAGTTATATACAAATTCGGAAATCCGAGTGCACTACTAATACCTATTCTAATTAAAGTCATTATCATTTCAAAGTGTCCTAACGCAAATTGTGATTTTGAACTCTCCTAAACTATCAATCAGCGGTCTAAATATTGAGAACCTATCATATAACTTTAATAATTACAATTCTAATAACATTGGATCGATAATTAAAGGTGATAAAGAAACACAAAAAAAAAAACAAGTTGAAACAAAACAACTAACAATTTTGTCAAAAAAAAAAATTAATTACTACTAAATAAATTTCGGGACGAAATTCTCTAAAGTAGGGGAGACTGTAATCCCTACAGTTTTCCGTTACGAAATCGAGTTTATAATTTTGCTCATTTGTAATAAACCCAAATTCATGACTACTATTTATTTATTTTTAAATGCAAATAATATATATAAAACATCATATGTCATAAAATAAATTAAAATATAAATTACTTTAAATAACATTCTAAAAAGAATTTTGTTGTGTATGAAGATATACACACACCACATGGTAATTAAAATAAACATCTTGAAGATTTATATAAACAAATACACATTGTAAGATATATACATATATTCAAACATAAATTCTGTACATATTTAAAATATACATACGTATATATAACAACATCTAACTAAAATGATTTTATCATAAATAAAAAAAATCTATAGAGTTTTATAATAATAATTAAGATACAAATGTTTAATAAAAAAAAGAGAGTTTAAAAAATAAATGATAAAATAATTATAATCAAAGGAAAAGCATTCCAAAATCTTCAATTCGAACTTGTACGCGTCTATCACGTAATACTGAACAATTTAAGATCCCAATTTCTAAAAATAGCTACAAATCACGCGTATATGGTAGCTGGCAAATCCGATCACTAAGAAGCAAGTTGTAAACGATTTAAACAGGAAGGAAATACAAAATTAATTACCCAAAATCGTTTTCGACATTTCTTTGTATCAAACGAAGCCACTAACAATTGCTGAAACATTCTTTAACTACGAATCAAGATCACGATTTCGACTCCGAAGGTTCTCCACTCGAACACCATCAAACCGTAACCATTTCAGGTAAATTATCATACCATTTCACTCGTTTTTAAGATAGGAACATAAGCCCTAATATTTGAAGGGCTCAAAAGTCCTTGATTGATCGAATTTGGATCAAGCAAGTTCTAGGGTTCTTGAGAAAAAAAAAGATTAATCTACAAACCTGACTAAGATTAATTCGATCTGTTATTCAACAACAAATACCTACCCGGAGCAGTGGCAAGTGTGTGCTGTGTGGATGTGGGTGACCCGGTTTCGTCCATTAACCCGTCATTATTTTTTTGTATAAAAAAAAGCATAATAATAATAATAATTTAAAAACAATCTTAGATGGGATTCCTGAACCTTCGAATATATTTTTAATATCTCAGAAAACAAATACTTATACTCTATTTTCTAAATGATTATTAAATAGTTTTTTTAAACCCTTTTTAACCTTATAATTAGAAAGAAAAAAAGACTAATAATAATAATTAATTTAACCTTACAGGTTATATATATGTATGTTGACATATTCTTAAATATATGTGCACTTGAAACGACATTATACTAAATTATAGGAATCATGTAAATGTTATTACATAAAGATTATGTTAATGTTTTATTATAAAACATAATCTTGATTAAATTCAAAAGGGCAAATTAAATGATAAACAAATTTTATGCAAATTATTTCAACAAATTAAATGGAAATCTATAAACTTTTCTTAAATGTTTATTTAGGTTTGTCAACATAAAATCCATAATAGATAAATAAATAGAATCTTTAATAAATGAGATTTTATCATTATTTATTTAACAAAATACGAAAGAATATTTAGTTCTCAATTTATTCTTAAATTCTAAACTTAAGTAATATCAATTTTAGATGTATTGTTTTTCTCCCTAGAATGCCATAGCAATTAAGACTCAAACTTGAACATAGATATACTTAGTTTAATAAAGTTTATTCCCTTAAATTTTAGTGAGAACTGTGTTAAGCTTCATATTCCTCGCATTCCCTCTTGAAGAGTTTGGATTGGATAATAAATCAAGTGAGTTTCTTCACACTCCCTTTTACATTTTGTTTTTGGGATGTTACACATGTCTTATTCAAACTTTATTCATTCTATTATTTATTCAATCTATGATGCAAGCCTTAGACCTAGTTAGCTTTATGTGTTAGAGGCTAGGCTTATACAATGTGTTGATTCTTTGTGTGATTCTATGTGTGTTGCCAGTCAAGCAATCTAGTACTTAGTAGCCTAAGATGATTAGAGACTATCTTCACAAAGGCTTTTGCCTTTGTGTGAAAAAGGTGAAAACTACACCTAGCAAACTTGTTGAATTATAACTGTTAATTTATAGTATGGCCATACTTGAATTAACATGTTGTAAGGATACTTGTTTGGACACAAGCTATTGTTATTCATTCATTCACTCATTCAATTTATTCAAATTTGTATTCATGCTATGCTTATGATACATATCTAGTTAGGCTATAGTTTGCATCCTTTTTATACCTGTTATTTAAACTTAGTGTGTGATCTCACCAACTATGCAAATAGTTGACAAACTCTATTTTACATGTGTAACAGGATAAGGAAGCATGACGAAGACATAAGATAGGCTTAGGGACCTAGTTTAAACAATGAAACAAATGTATAGACTTTTCAATTGTAATACTTTGATTAAAGTTATGTAATGTTTGTTTATTAATTAATGAATGTTGAATTTAATTTGTAATAATGATGCATCAAATATGAAAACGTTATAATAGCACCATGAGCTAATGAACAGTCAAACTCGCACCCCGACGTATTCCGCCGTCGGTCGGGGTGTGACAATCATCACGTATGATCTTTGACTTAGCTAAATAACTAAAATTCTAGAGACTAGAGTTTAGTTAGTTTAGCTAAATCTTTTGTGTATTTGATGTAACTAATTCACGCTGAACATGATTTTTGGATGTAATTAATTTGGTTGATTAATTGATATGTGATGAATTAATTAGATGCCCACGAGATTATGAACAATCTACACATCCCTTGTGGCATCCCGACGTTTCCGCCATCGGTCGGGGTGTTACAGGACACTTTCCTTGAAGCGGATGAGTCAAGATATTTTCTCCTATATGGTCATGTATAAGAAGGGAAAATATATTTTTACAGGAGCCAGACCATTGGAGAAGTTTGGAAGACTTTTTGCTGGTTTAGATGAGGATATTAAAGACCAAGGCACTCTAGTGGCTTTTTGTATCCGAAGAACATGATCAGGTTCCTGCTACTACATCTACACACGACGCTGAAACTGATAAGGCCACTTCCTCCGAGTGTTCTGATGGAGAAACTGAGTTCATTAAGGAGCCAGTAATGGTGACACCACCCACACTCGGGCAGATTCCGATGCTAGAGATGCCGACTACATCCCTTCCCCTGAGTGAACTAATAAAAAGAGAAAACAGAAGATGGTTTTGAGGAGAGCAAGGGACCCGCGTCTCAAGAGACAGAAGGTTACGGACACATCTTCTTAGATAGCACCACCTTCACCACAAACCACTTATACACAAACCACCCAAAACATTCCAACCACCAGACAGCCAAAACAATAAAAACATCCAAAGACACCCAATCCACCCAACCTCATATCAAAACCACCAAAACAATCATCACCCCAACCATCCAAACCACCATCACCTCCACCCACTCAAACCTCACTACCTCAATCTCCTACACCCCTACACTTCTCTCAACCTCCACTACCACCTAAAACCAAGGATGACAAGGGAAAGGATCCCCTTAAGACTCCTTCACCCTACATACTCGAAGATGTGCCTGTTAATCTAGAATTCCTTCAAGAGCGGGTGTTTATACTTGAACAAGACTCTGCTACCAAAAGCCTTATCATTGAGAATCTAGGACATGGTATGCTGAAGATTGTTGAACAGCTAAACAAGAAACAAAAAGATATCAGCCTCTTGAAGAAGGATAATGCCAAACTGGGAAAAGAGATTGAAGATCTTAAAGGATCTAAGTCTGCCGTTGAGGATGAAAAGAAGGAAGATGATGAGAAAAGGGGAGATATAGAAGAAGAAAAAGAGAAGAAGGAAAATGAAAAAGATGAGGAGAAGAAAGATGATGACGATGATGATGAAAATGATGATAAAGGTGATGATAAGGAAAAGGATGGCCCAAGCAAAAAGGATGATGAGTCCAATGATGATCAGGGCGATGATGACACTGGATATCATTTTTCTTCCAACAAACCCTCCAATTTGTTTGATGATGAATGAGGGCTATGAAGATATGTTCAAAGACGTATCAATGGATTCAGTCTTCGATGCTGTTTGTGAACAGGAGCATTTAAGGAAGACGAACTAGAAAACATCATGCTCGGGAACATCTCCACAGACTCGTATGTAGACTATTTGTATGCTCACAAATATGTTGATGCCCAAGGACAGGAGGTCACCTCGCTCGAGACTGTTATTGAGAGCTGGTTTGACAAGAAGATGGACAAGACTCCTGCTCCAACCGAAGGGCAAAAGGCTTGGTTGTATATCAAACAATGATGCAATGGTAGCATAGACAAAATTTTTGTCTGCACCAGTATCAAATAATATAGAATCATAATGGTTGTTGATAAGAAATGTACTTGTAATGATTGCCGGCTCTTCGCGTGCTTCAGTGGCTACGATGACAAAAGTACAAGCAGTGGCAGTGGCAACAATGTTGTTGAGATGGGGACACTGGTTTCTGAAATGTCCTTATGCCCCGAATTTGTAGCAAGCCCTTCCGCCTGTAATAGCAGGAACTACTGTGGTTGTAGTGGCATCAAGATTTGTAGGATGACACATTGTTGCTAAGTGCCCGTACCTTCCACACTTAGTACACTATCGGTATGGAAGAGTAGGGAGATGTAGCAGCTTGTGGCATGGTGGTAATTGGAGTAGCTTGAATTGGAATCGTTTCAGTCCTCACTGCATAATTCTTTACCGTCTTTTGTTTCTTCTTCTTGAGTAGATGATCACCCTTTTTCACTTCGTCAGCCTTAGCCCGATTGTAACCCATTATGTGAAGCAGGCCTGCTTTAACATATTCCTTAGTCAAGGTAGCACTAAGATGAATAGCAGCCTCCAAAGTTGCAGGTTTGCTTCCCATAATGTTACCCCTAATCATCAAGGGTAATGCGTCAATGTACTTCTCTATCTTATGAGATAGAGGAGTAAGCAGGTGTGGTACTAACAAACACAACTCATGAAACCAAGCTGTGTACTTGGCATTCTCCCCGTTGTCTTGAGCGAGTCCCCACAACTCAGCTTCATGCTTTTTCAGCTCATGTCGTGAGCAAAATTTTTCTACCAGCAGCTTCTTGAAGTCCTCCCAAGGTAGAGATGAAGCTATCACCCGGTCCCTAGAGTTCCTCTCTGCATTCCACCTGGTTAGTGCGCCCTTATGCAAAGCGCTTATTGCCATCTTGACCTTTAGGTTCGTAGGATAAATCTTGTAGTCAAGTATGTTCTCGATGCTTTTGAGCCATTGCAGTAGGCTCGTAGCTCCCTCGGCGCCAGAGTACTTTGGGGGTTTAGTATTGTTGAACTGCTTAAAGGTGAAGTTTGCAGTTCCAGTGTTGATTTTTTAGTGGCTGAATCACCACCACTCCCCCGCAGGTTATTGGTGATGTCACTGATCATACCCAAAATAACCTCCTTCATATGTAAGGTGATTACTCGAGAAACCTTGTTGATATCGTCATCATTGCTGCTTGTTGAACCCTCGTAGTAATATTCTCATACTATGAGTATAATCATTCAATTGTAAAAATGAGCAAGCACACACATAAGCATCTAACTTAATAGCATACTTTTCATTTGGTTGTATGTCATGATCTTATGTACATGTTCCATGAAATACCCCCACCAAACCTACACACTGACACTTTCCCAATACATCGAAGAAAGTTTATATATAAGGCATACGTAGAGTCAAGCTCAGCTACCAGCCCACCACTTCTTCAACAAACCACGATCATGCCCTTGCTAGCATTTTGCACTATGTTTGTACTAATGAATAAGAATGTTCAAGAGATAATGATTCCACTGATCTTGATCAACAGAACAATGATTAGACTATGATTAAACTTATGTTGGCATGTACTAACAGTGTTAACTTGAGCAACTACATTGGCATGTATGCACTAAGTTGCGATGTTACTCTATGTTGATATGTACACTAAATCCATGTGTGATCTACACTAAATCTATGTGTTTTCTCACATAAGATTGACACATAAAGGTTTGCGCATAATGTCTCCACATAAGATTGTTCACACATATGATTGATTCTTCTAAGGTTGACTCACATACGTTTGATTCACATACGATTGTTTCACATAAGATTGTTTCATACATTGGTGATTAGGTTCTTTGTTCTCTTGACTTCAAGCACATGTTCACATGTATTTTTTTCAACGTTCTAAAGATTCTTGTTAACCCCAGATCTTCACTTCAAATAGTCACACTGAATTTCGTCTGTCATACTGAAATTAGTTTATATATAGGGCATATGTAGGGTCAAGCTCAACTGCAACCCCACTACCACTTCAGTATGTCAGGGCTAGGCCGCCGCTTGTATTTGAAGCTGGAATCCTAATTCACGATTGCTTACGATGGACTATTGTCACACCCCCAATTTTCAACTAACGGAATCATACCGTTTGGGAACGTGACAAACCAGGATCTGAGATCATTAGACATAACGAAGACCTCTATATGAATTTCAAAACATACTTTGGTCTAAAAACATAACATCAAAGTTTTCAAAGTTTGCGGAAGAGTTTTAAAACAATAACCAAAGTAACAGTTGTAACATGTAAATTACAAAACAAAATCCCCAAATGTGTAATTCAAACAATATAAATGTAAAACATGCATGCGACTTTATCTCCTAGTCCATGCCAGCTTTATTGCGCACCTTAGCGTCCTGAGAAAACATGTAAATCAAGTCAACACAAAGGTTGGTGCATAACACAGGTTTAAGCATTCATAATGTTTAAAACAACAGTTTGAATATCAAGTTTGCAGATAACATAATCACACATGCATAGTCATGATTGCTAGTCATTTGTACTATTTACATAAGTGGTCGACACCGAAGCTGACGATTGCCATGCTATAGCATGTTTTTGCCTTGCCACTATTGTCTAGCACAAACAATAGTAATGAGTGTTTGGTCAGTCAAACACGTGCGTAGATCCCATCTACCAAGTGAGGTTTGTCAAACCTAATAGATCTATTTCCAACTACCACGCTTTGCGCTACGGCAAACTAAACGGTTCGAAGTGTCTAAGGACTTTTAAATGCTATGTTGTCACATAATGTAAACAGCTAACTCATGCAAGTGATATATATCTAAAATGTTTGTTTGCACATGTTTTCTCCCCCAAAACAGTTAAAATAAGAAAGGGGTCGTGTACGCACCTTTGATTGTTGCAGAATGATCAAACGCACTTAAACTCATGTAAACAGTCCTCCTACGAAGAACCTGTGTTTTAACAATAACCTAGTGTTATTCAGATAGTCGTTTTGCTTGAAAACACATACGTGTCAAAACACGTATATTAGAGTGTTAGAAATACGCATACGTTTATACGCGTGTCTTTAAAATCGTTTAAATAAAATCATATACGATTTTATTTAAATAAACGTAATTATACGCAATTACGTTTTCGATCAAAAATTTGAATTTTATTATTCAAATATGTTCGGGATGAAATTCTGGTTCTAACGAAACTGAAACGGGTCGAATCGGAGTTACAATGAAGAAGATATGATCAAAATACTAAAACAAATGTCAAAACCTAAAAACTGTTGGGGGCCGGGTTCGAACCCGCGACCTCCAACTTCAAACACACCCTCCCTACCATCTAATCTGATCAGTTTCTATTGACATAACATGGGATTTAATTCTTTTAAACCCAACTCTCCTAGTTCCCCTATTCTTCCCCAACCGAACCCTTTAACCTCGATTTGAACCACGATTCGATTTCAATCGATCTTAAAACCATAGGGTTATTATTCTACTAACTTAAGAGAGTCTGTAGATGGTTTGAATTCGAAAACCAATCACTCTAACCCGTTTATTTTGATGTACACAGGTCCGAATTCGAATTCATCAAACCCCCATTCAAATCAATCAAATTGATGAACCACAATGTCTGAATTCATAGGGTTTTCATTGTGTATGTTATTTCGAACATGTCTGAGTCATTTGATTCGAAAACTAAATCCATTCATATCAAAATCCCTAAACTCTTTTTGTTCAAGAAACCTAAAACTCAAAACCTAATAATTAGATTTTGTTTTACAAAATTAATAAATGGTTACTCCTAATCGGCATCTTCTGAAGCTTATGGTAACATTTAATTGAATTCATAACCCCATTCTTTCGAAATCCCCCAATTCGGTTTCTTATTATGAACCCTAGGATCGAAATCCATCAAATCGTTGTAACTCAATAAAATTGATACATGGTTTAGCTTAGTCGAGACCTTCTGAAACTACCCATGTACATTAATTTGATTCTTAAACTCGATTGTATGAAAATCCCCAAAACCGATTATATATGAACCCTAGGGACTTGATCTTAATCAATTCGTTGTTGTTTGTGACAATTAACATAGAGGTTATGTTAATCGGCTTATTATGAAGCTGTTAGTAAGGTTTGATTTGATTATAATCCCCGATTAAGCAGAAACCCCCAAAACGTATTTGCTCAAGAACCCTAGAATTTAAACTCATGCAATACGATATTGTTTGACGAAATTGAGTTAGGGATTCGCTTAGTCGGCCCTTTTAGGTGATGTAGGATTGAAAACTTACCGGATTAATTGTCGAATTGATGAAGATCGACTTCTAGCCTTAGTTTCGGCCCCCCTCAAGATCAATTCTTCAAACCGAAACTTCCCCGATCGAATTGCTGCTTGAAACCACTTCTAAGGATGCCGACTGATGTGAAGGAATGCTCAATTGTGCGAGATGTTGTCGAATTTTGTGAGTTTTATGACTAGGGGATACGGTTTCAAGTTTTTGTATTCAATCTTGATTAATTCTGATGATTGATGCCCCCATAACGTCTAATAACTATTAATAATCATAATTGTGATGATTATGATGATTCAATTTCGGTTACAACTCGGTTTTGATGTGAATTCTGAATTTAATTGATATTTTTGGCCGAAATTTGACTTTAAAAAGTCAAAATTGATAATTCTAATCATTTACAAGTTAAAACCCTATAACCTAAGTGTTTTAGGCTTATTTCGACTAATTCAAACCCTTATAATTTGCTTTGGATCAATTACTTAACATTTCGGTTAACAAAGTGGAACCGAAAATCCCGAATTGTCACTAATCGGGCTACTTAGAACATTGTTGGGCTTGATTAATCTTTTTGGGCCTCATAAACTACAATTGGGCCTACCTTGGGCCTACTTTGGCCTTATTTGGCCTACTTGGGCCTCAGTGGGCCTTCCTTGTTTTCATTGGGCCTAACTTGGCCTTATTGGGCCTACCTAGACCCCATTGGGCCTACTCTTGTCTTGTTGGGCCTGTGATCTCACTATTTTCAGTTAACTAGGTTAATTCGAAAAGTCGGATTGTCACATCATCCCTTTGTTGAAGGAATTTTCGTCCCGAAAATTAGCAAATGTTAGGAGTAGTTAGGAACTACTTACGAATTTAAATCGTATGTGTTAGTGTGATTTGATCATTCTATGTGCTTGTGTGTACTCACACACAAAATCTAATGCTTGCAACATCACAACTAAAATGTGATCGTTCAGTGTGACTGTTTGCGTGTACACTAGTTAGTTCGCCTAACTGTGACTGTTCGTATTTGATCATACTGTGCTGTGTAACCTCACACATAGTGAGTGTCTGTAACTGTTTGTACTATGCAACCCCGCACATAGTAAAATGTGTGTAACTAATCATGTATGTACTACTATAACATGTAACATATGAGATATAGCACATAAAATGTAATGTAACACAAATGTTTGTAACAAAATCAATTGGATAAAAGTGTTTGTGCTTACAGTTTGAAGTCTGAAATGTTGATGTGTGAAACATCACGTCATCCCCTTGTTGAAGGAAATTTCGTCCCGAAATTTAACGTGCGCTCTCAGTGTTAGCAGTAGCTGTTTTGAACAGATGAGGATACTTCTTCATCATTTGGTCTTCCCGTTCCCATGTGAATTCAGGACCACGTCTTGAATTCCATCGAACTTTGACTATCGGAATCTTGCTTTGCTTAAGTTGTTTGACCTCTCGGTCCATGATTTCTGTTGGTTCTTCAATGAATCGTAACTGTTCATCTACTTGTATCTCTTCCAACGGTACAATCAATGTCTCATCAGAAAGACATTTCTTTAAGTTCGATACATGAAAGACATCATGAACTCCACTGAGTTCATCCGGTAGTTTGAGTTGATACGCAACCGGACCAATCCTTTTCAGAATCTCAAAAGGTCCTACGTAACGTGGACTAAGCTTCCCGCGCTTGCCAAATCGTATCACACCTTTCCAAGGTGATACCTTTAGAAGAACTCGGTCTCCTACTTGAAATTCCAATGGTTTACGACGCTTGTCAGCATAACTCTTCTGTCGATCCCTGGCCGCTGCCATACGGTTCCGGATTTGTACAATCTTCTCAGTCGTCTCGTGTACTAGTTCAGGACCTGTAATCTGACTGGTGGTTGTTGGTGAGGTTAAGATTTTCATTCAGACAGGTTTGTACAAATTCATTTTTAAACAAAACTATATGGGCTCACCAACCATGTGTTGACTTTGTTTTCTTGCATGACTTCTCAAGTGATGAACAAGTTTAGCTAGGAAGTTTGTGCTTTTGACTAGGATGCCCGGATAAAGGACCTAGTATTTTGGATGTGCATATTTTTGAACATCATTATACAAATTATTTTATATATCTTGTACAGATACAAGATAGATAATTTATGATGTTGTTAGTAGATTTACATTGTTAAATTATGAACGATACTGACGTAATTTAACTTTGGATTCTATTCCTTTTAGTGTTTTCTCATTTCATATCATGTACAAAGTAAACAATCTGATCACTTTGATTATCACCCGATATCACGCCCTGAGACCTTTCCGCCCGACGGGTTAGTCGATCCTGCCCGCCAGCTCGGGGTGTGACAGATTGCTATCATAATCATGGTTATAGAGAAATATTGGTCATTTATTTAAACAGTTTGGCCTAGACTATTACCTAGGGACCCTTCATGTAGAGAACATAGGACTTAGGAATTGACTTGCATTGTGTCTTCTACGTTAGATCATTGCACTAACTGATGTTCTTTCGGTTGTGATCAGAATGCCTCCAAGAAGACCACATCCTCTTATGCCTACACCAGCACCACCACCTCCTCATCCACCTACTCCTCACCCACATACTCCACCTAACACCCATAATCAGAATATGGAGCTGGATCCTACCACTGTTGCATTGGCCACTTTACTGACCAGTTAGTTGACCAATCAGCTGAAGGAAGTGATTCCGGACATGATCAATAGGATCCAAAGCAATGGTAACAACAACGAGAACTCGTCAGGGGAAGCTAGTGGCAACACCGGCATTGCACCAGACTACTCCTACAAGTCATTTGTGGGATTTAAACCGCCAAGCTTTAGCGGTACTAAAGGAGCCGTTGGATTATTCCAATGGATAGGGAATATGGAGACTACTCTGGACATTAGCAGTTGTCCATAGCACCACAAAGTCCGCTACGCTGCAAGATCATTTAACAAGCGGGCTTTGACATGGTGGAATTCACAGATCAAAGCTAGTGGAAGAGATAAGGCATTAGCGATGCCATGGGAAGATTTCAAGACTCTGCTGAGGAATGAATTTTGTCCCAAGAACAAACTACAGAGGATGGAGACTGAGCTGTCCTACCATGTGATGAAAGGAGTTGATCACATGAGTTATACTACCAGCTATCATGAGCCGATAGTGTTGGTTCCAGACATGGTACCAACACTGGAGAAGTTGATTGACAAGTATGTAGACGGATTACCTACCTGCATACAGGGCTTGGCCATAGTAGCACACTTTAGAGTCAACTATCAGCTTGTTAGGGAAACTTACTAACGTGATGGTAGTATCTGGGACTCTGAAAAAGGAGTCTGACACATGAAAGAGCAAGGAAGAATCATCAAAGAAACCCACTCACCACCCCAAGAAGAAACAGAAGGTCATCAAGAACTACACGATGGCCACCCCACTCAACCAAGTAGTAGTTGTCCCACATAACCTCAACAAAAAACCATACACTGGCACGTTTTCTTTGTGTGCCAAATGCCAGTATCATCATGCTGCTAACACTCCCTGCAAACATTGCACAGGATGTGGAAGAAAGGGCCATTGGGTCCAGCATTGCAGAATGGCACCTACACAAGCAGTAAACAATGTTGCTTTAGCTCTCCCTCCACCCAACAATCCGAATCAAAACGATGGCGGATGCTATAACTGTGGCGAAGCTGGCTACTATTCAAGGAACTTCCCAAAGAAGATGCAACCGGCATTTCAGGCACCGCGTGAAAGAGCTTTCGCATTAGGAGCTCTAGCTGCTCGCCAAGACCCGAATGTGGTCACCGGTACGTTTCTCTTACATGACTTGTATGATTATGTTTTATTTGACACTAATGGGACCCGGATTTTATCTCGTTCGACTTTGCATGCAAACTTAATCATAGTGAAGAACTTTTAGACCCCCTTATACCATAGAAGTAGCTAACGGTAAACAGGTAACAGTATGATCAATCTTTTATCACAGATTTGATACCGATAGAATTGGGTAGTTTCGACATCATCATATGAATGTATTGGTTATCCCTTAATCGGGTTGAGATAGTCTGTTCTGAAAAGCTACTTTGAATACCGAGGGAGAACGACCAAGCGTTGGAAGTCCGAGGCGTTCAAGCAAAACGGAGTGTCAAAATCATTTCGTGCATAAAGTCGCGTAAGTGGTTACAGAAGCAATGTGTAATTTTTCCGCCTTATCCTTAGTTAGACTCATTGATTATAGGATGCATGTTTGATGATATTTACAAAATTCCCTAATCATTTTCATAGGAATATCTGGGAAATATTCAAAGATAGCATGTGACAAAGAACTAATGATCTATACGAACAAGAATGAACATGGACGATCTAGAACGAACTATAAATCCTATATTTCATGAAATCCTAGCTAAACTGACTGATTATAGGTCGGATGTTTGATGATATTTACAGATTTCCTCAACTAATAAGAACCTTGATTGCTAGACTAGTCTACTCGAGTTGACTAAGGCCCAATCATTATGACTTATCTTTTAATTAAAAGTTTAGCTATTCATTTATTTAAGCATTTTAATTAATTATTTCCACATTTTCCATGGTGTCGTTGTGTGTGTGATGAGCTTAAGGAATCAAGAGGTTTTCCATAGTTGACGAAATTAGTGGGTTGTGGTTGAGAGTGAAACGCTTAATTATCATTAACAATAATATGCTATGTGGTCCGGAATGTGGTGGGCTGGCGGCTGGGCTGGCGGTAAGCTTCACCCTACGTATACCTTATATATAAGCATACTTGGCTGGATAGTATAGGTGGTTGTTGATGAGATTAAGGTTGTCACTTGGTCAGGTTTGTACAAATTCAATTTTCAATAACAAAACTATATGAACTCAACAACCATGTGTTGACTTTGTTTTCATACATGTTTTCTCAGGTAACCTACAGGACTAGGTTAAGATTGCAGGATGTATACTAGGATGCCCAGATAGCGGGCCTAGTAACTTTTGGAAGCACATATTTTGCTCATAGACAGTGAATCAGTTTGATATCTTGTTCGGTCACAAGATAGTAGACTTATGATTCTATTGGATATGTTTGCTAAGTTACATTATCAAACATGACAGTTGAAATTTAACTTTAAAAATTTTAGTTAATTATCGTTGTGCTTTAGTTATTCTCAAATGTTGTGCTATGTATACAATCTGATCACTTCGATTATCACCCTATTTCGCACCCCGAGACCCTTCCGCCTGACTAGACATTCGATCCGGCCCGCAGGCTCGGGTGTGACAGATTGATATCAGAGCTCAAGGTTATAGAGAATATAGGTCATTTATTTATAACGGTTTGGCCTAGACTATAACTTAGGGACTTCATGTGGAGAACGTATAGGAAAATTATTTGCATACGTTTTGGCATTTGATCATGAGTACTAACTGGTAACTCTTCAGTTAAGATCAGAATGTCACCAAGAAGACAACCATCACCTCCTCCTCCTCCACAAGAGGCGGACCCAGCAGTTGTTGCACCAGTAACCCTGATCACTGAACAATTGGTGGCGGTCCTCCCTGGAATCATCACCCAGATCAGGTATAGTGAGGAGAATGCTAGAAGCTTCGCACAAAATTTTGCAGGGAAGAAGGAATCAGAGGAAGGAGAAACAACAAGAAACCTAAACGTTGTGCTGCTAAAAGGCAAAAAGTACCGGTGAACTACACTAAAGCTACACCCATCAGTCAAATCCTGCCAGATTTGACTACAGGAGCTAGTTTTCACTATAAGGGGCAAACCCATCTTTGTCCAGCTTGTCACTGCTATCACAGGGCTGAATTACCATGAATACAATGCACACGCTGTGGGAAGATAGGTCACTGGATGCAACAACGCAGGTCACCAGTAGCCCCTATTCCCCATCAATATGCTGGTAAATTTCCTGAATGTACCAGATGTGGTTTTTACCATACTAAAGAGAAACTTTGTAAACACTACCTAAATTGTGGGAGATACAGACACCGGATACAAACGTTTTGGGTTACTCAAACTGGAAAACAAGAATGGAAAGCGAGCACCTCTACTTCCTCTCGACACAAACATAGCTGCTATACATGCGGAACGCTCGGACATTTCGCAAGGAACTACCCTAGGAGGATGCCTCCAGTAGACACTGCAGCCATCGAGGAACCGCTTGCTTTACCAGCTCCTGGAGTATGCTCGGAGTCCGATGACTCCATTAGTATGTTATTTTATTCTGTATATTTAAGTTACCTAATAGTATGATAGTTAAGCTGTAAATTCTGTCTTAGTTTAGGAATAGTAAGATAAAGAAGCCTCAAATTAATCAGCTGCCAATTAGATTAAAGGAGGAGAATGATTATTATTTAAAACCGAATTAGAGATCGCTATCTTAGTTAAAGAGGAAGCCCGATAGGAATAGCCCATTATTATATAATCCAATGAAAGGATAGATTTAAGAATGAATTAGGAAATCCTTAAACAAATTGAGACTAGGTTATTTTTAAAACACGTAGTCTCAGTTACCTAGAAAACTATCGAAGAAATTCCTGAGGAATTTATTTGGGAAGCTTCCTTCACACATCGGATAGAATTCTGTGGTATGTGTACTTCTGTTAAAATATCAGATTTAGATATTTATGCAGATTTACACCCTATGAGTGTTAAGAAATGTCGAATTAAGTAGGCAGACGGCTCTTTCAAACTTAGACTCAATTAAACTTGAAATCCTCACTCTAAGAAACTCTGGTTCTAGTAATGACAAGAAGGAATGGGTTTGAGAATGATGCTGAGAGCATGACTAGTTAGACAGTAGATCCGTAAGAACCAACAAAACCAAATGATACTATTAAGAACATAGGATCAATGTGAATAACAATAACAGGGTAGTTAACCATATATGTTGAACAGGGAGAAGACTTAACACCAGATTAAGAATCTTGAACAAAGGAGTTCAAAATGATACGTAGGGTCAAAGTTCTTAGCATTTTAAAAAAGAGAATGTTTGGTGGTTAAAAACAATTTGGTTTCTAGAGAACAACTAGGAATTTTAACCCATTAAATTATCTCATAGGGTAGATATAATAAAATTCACATGACACAGAAATGATGGATTAAACTAATGGGTGATCTTAGGTGATAGCTCAACATCATCTGAACAAGACTAGCAGAGTTGCTAATATCTTGTGACGGATGACGTAAGGTAAACACCAGGGTGCCGATAAGATGTATCACGACTTATGCCGATTTTATTGGTGGCCGGGAATGATGAAATATAGAGCCGAGTTTGTCGGTCGATGTCTGACAGGTGCGAAGGATAAGGCGGAACACCAGAAACCGTCAGGTTTACTGGAACAGGCTGAGATTCCGCTCTGGGAGTAGGAACAAATAGCTATGGATTTCATTACCAAGCTACCCCGCACTTCCAGTGGTCATGATACAATTTAAGTTATCATAGATCGTTTATCAAAATCTGCTCATTTCTTGCCAATGCTTGATCACGATGGATGAACTAGTGAGATTGTACATCAATGAGATAATGACACATCAAAGTGTACAATTATCTATCATTTCAGATTGAGATAGCAGATTTACATTAAGGTTTCGGCAGAAGTTGCAGAAATATCTAGGGAGGAACTTAAATTCGATTATCGTTTGCCATCCACAAATAGACGGTTAAAACGAACGTACCATACAGACCCTAAAGGACATGTTGCGAACATGTGTTCCGGATTGTGGTGGGAATTGGGACTCCTATCTGCCACTGATAGAGTCTTCTATAATAACAGGTGGATCAATCCTTTCAATGAAACTTTACAAGTCAAATGACTTGTAAGTAAATTAAAAGGTAACATAAATCATTCTTGGAGAGGCGCATAGATTCGCCACCACGGAAAATCTTTGCATTTGCCATAGGGTAAACTACCATGCCCCTTTAGTAGTTCCCTCAGACATTAGGAGTATACACTAGAATCTGGAAACAGATCCAGAGGTAGTTACTATATATTATATTGAAACGACACGACCTGGGAAACACTTTATGTGAGTTAAAGGTTGAGATATAACAATCAAAACCTTGAGATGCGAAGACAACATGAGATAAATCCTATAGTAGTAGGAAACCAAAGCTGTGGTTCTAAATACCAATCTACCACCTTATACTCCTAGTGGGCATCAAAGCCTACGGGTCAATAATACATGTATTTTATAACCCACTCATAATTCTCATGAGTTGAAAGGACATGTTACAAACGAGGTATTCAACCATGGTATTCAATCAAGGGTTTTAAATCAACGTATTCAAACATGTTAATCGTTTATCCAATCTTAAAAACTTATAGCCATGGTGTTCATCATTGTGAACAAGCTTATACACATCAACACACATTCATCCATTCATTCTTATTCTTAATCTTATAACTTTAATACTGGATCATCACAGCAAGGGAAAGCGAGACACGTTTGGTTACGCCAAGGCTATGGTTAGTGTTTAAATATTTTTTAAACCCTAACTGCAGATTGGATGCGTTACGGTAGTATGGATTTGCTACTAATTAAGTTTACCAGCATAGGTCATATTGACCGGTTTACGTCATCACGGAGTTGTCATTTGAGTAAACTCAATAGTACAGCTCGTGATGAATGCGTTTTGATGACTACTGATCTGACTCCAAATATAATTTGGGACTTGATTATATGTTGGCTTTTATTAGTAAATAGTCATTGACGGCTTGCACATGTTATTCTTACTTGATGATAGTTTGTGCTACAATTATCCATGACATGTTCATACAATGCTTTATTAATCTGGTTTACAACCACAGATTCATATTTTCAAGTGTTAACCCTATTGTTCTCACCAACTACTTGTAGTTGACAGTTATTTTTCATGTGTTTCTAGTAATCATGTTTATAGCATTTCAATGACAACTAAGGAGACCATATTTAAGATAGAATAAGATTAAGAAACAAGCAACGATGGAATAGAAACTCACATAATCCTGATTGTTTTATTATCTTGTCTGTTCTTATTTTGTTAACACTATATTTGGGTCAGTTAGTTGTCATTCTTTTGGTAGATAGTTAGAAGCTTTATACTAAACAATGTTTAACATTATGAAACTTCGTAATGCATTGTGGTTGTTCTTCTTTCAATACTTGCGCGTGATTCAACCATTGATCGTCACCGCGCCATGGATTCCGCACGTGGCGCTGGGGTGTGACAATAACAAAACTCACCGATTGATTTGCTAATTCCAAAAATATCTTGTTCAGAATTAATGACGTAAGGAGATGACTTGAAACCTAACGTTTGTATGTATAACTTAGTATTTCACACTTAGAATGTTGATTAACTTGATAAAGTTATTATGAAGTACTAACGTTAGATAAATAAACTATGATTATTAATATAAAATCAGTGGATAATCATATTTTTAGAATTTATTAATTTATAATGTAAATTATTATTATTCGTTTTAAAAGTAGATTCTTAAAGATTCATGTAGTATAATTTGAATAATAATATTACTAATTTAAATAACTTGAATAAATCTTGTAAATATATCTTAGAAGATGTGTTTTGACTAGTCTTTGTGTTAATTACTTCGTAGTTTAAGGAAAAGAAAATATATAAATAAAATATAGCTCAAAATAAAATAAATAAATAAATAAATAAATAAATGTTTTAGATTGGTTTCATGCCCAATACCTCCTCAAGCCTATGTCATAAACTTTAATTGATTAGCCAAGCCTCATGTTTTGTTTTATCCTCATTCTTTACATATTTTGTATGTAGTTTCAACCCCATAAGGAGTTCATTTAGAGCTAAGTAGCTAACAAAAAATTTAGGTGCTAAGAGGGTTTGGAACCCAAGACCTCCAGCACCTTATCCCAAAGCTTCAACCATTCCATCTAACAAACCATGTCTTTCTTCTACAAATAATTAAAATACTTAAAGTGTGTATTCCGGGTCATCTTCTTCGCCAGCCATAACAGGTTGAGAACCAGGTAACTTCCAATCAGTATTCAACATGATTTTTACGTAATACTCAACTAGATACTCATTGAAATTGTTACTAAATTCTTAGACAATACACAAGGATTAAATCTTACATTAAATCGTTGCCATTTTGACCTAATTGTAACCCTAATATTGGTTCGCACATCCGTCTTGGTTTCTTTTCAAGTTATAAGCTACTACCAGACATTCGCTTGGTGATAGACCACTGGTCGAAAGAGTGACAAAGATTTGCACCGATTATTTTTCGTGGCTCTAATTCAATGTACTTGATCAATGATGATATCATTCACGATGGTTATATGATCGTAAGAGAAGGATGGAAAGAAACATAAAAAGATGAGTTTTTGTTGTCGAAGCAGGTGCTTTAGAAACTTAAGGCGCATCCAATGGTTGCCTTTATTATCATAAAAACTATTTACAATTGCCTCCACCTATTACAACCTTTTCGTCCTTTTATTCTTTTGGCTATAAATTGACTGTTGACAAGAACCGTTTTTCTTTATAACAAAAATTCATGTAACTTGTATTATATTTACAATAAATCTTATTAAAAATTTCTTCTAAAAATTTACATATGTAGATACTGGTTATACAAGGTTATAATTTTATTAAATACCAATATACATTTGTTATACATATATAATTATTAACATAGGTAACAACTTTTATATTACCATGTGTTATATATATATATACTAGTCGGAAACCCGCGCGATGCGGCGGCGACAACGACTATATAATGTGTGTCATTTTTTGTTAATAAATCAATGTTTTCGTGAGTTAGTTTTATTTTTGTAAGATCAGTATGTCAATCTATGTCATGAGTTTTACAAATATCCATTAAAATAATACAGACAAAGAAAAAAATCATTTATAAACACAATAATATTGAAAAATAAAAACCGATCATGTCAACTACGTGGTTCAAGCACATATCTTCAAAACCTGTTACTAAAACCCATTCTCTAGTCGGAAACCCGCGCGATGCGGCGGCGGCAACAACATCCTTTCTCTCGCGGTGTTCGTATTTTATAAATGTATCATTAAATTAAAATACTTTCGAGAAATAGATAGTGTTCGTCTTTTATGTACAAAGTTAGGTGTGAATTATCTATGTAATGACTTTTACAAAACTACACTAAATTAAAATACTCAAATAAATATAGATAGTTATAGACACTATGATATTGTAAAAAAGAAATTGAACACACAAGCCATGTCTTTCCGCTCTTTCTTCATTCCACCCAAAGCATTATACTAATTTATTTAAGAGATAAATGATAAGCCAATATTGTAAATGAATAGTAGAGTATTATCAAAAACAATTATTAAATTACCTTAATAACACATGCATTTTATTCTTCGTGCAACACTTCACGAAAAACAACATTGGATGTGTAAACACCCTCTCGTCCAAAATCCTTAGCAGGATGCACCAAGAGCTTGGTATTTTCGCGTGAGATCCCTCTTGACAAAGCCACATAAAGTTGTCCATGTGAGAATACAGAATTTGGTAGATAAACACCAACATGTGGAATTGTTTGTCCTTGAGCTTTATTGATTGTCATTGAAAAGCTAAGTTGAATCGGAAATTGTTTTCTTTTAAGGTTGAATGGAAACATGTCGTCTTCAGAAGGACATAGAGGGATTCTTGGCAAAAATACTCTTTTTCCAGTGTGTTGACCAATAGCAATTTCTGCATCAATAACATTATGCTGGAACCCTTACAAATCAATCGTGTTCCATTACATAAACCATGTGATGGATCGATGTTTCGTAGCAAAATAATAGGGCAGCCAAGCTTTAATCGAAGCTTATGAGGAGGCAAGCCACTAACAGTAAGTGAGTTTAAGAACTCGATCGGATAAATGTTGTGACGATCATCTTCTACTTCGTCAAAACTGTAGTAAATCTTTTCCTCCCCTTGAAAAAGGTCAATCATTTGATCGTTAATCTCATTGTCGCTGTCATTGGTGGTAGATAATATTGCTCTAGAGATTATATAATCCGACGAATGCAAATTGGTTTGAACTGATGGAAAGATGACATTGATCAACTCTTTGATAGAGTTCTCTGGGATGGTGAATGGAATGGTAATGTCATCAGGTATGCGAATAAAACTTCCTTCAACAGTATCTTCATTTCCATCACCAACTCTTAAAAGAAAATCAGAAAACCAAGGATCATTAATAGCTCTCATATTAGTGGTCAAACGCATTTTTTTGGTTAATAACCATAGAGGCGACATTCGTAGGCTCGCGTCTACAACCTGTGCTCGAGTGCCTAGTTTAATAACCGGTAAAACCTGTCTGAAGTCACCTCCCATAACCATTATCTTTCCACAAAATGGAAGACTAACGCCTGTAATATCTTGGAATGTTCGATTGACAGCCTCAATCGCTTGCCGTTTTGCCATCGATGCTTCGTCCCAAATGATTATTTTTGAATACCTAATTAGTGCAGCAGCTCCACTTTGTTTTTTAATGCTGCACAAAGAATTATTATCAAGATTAATAGGAATCTTGAACCTTGAGTGAGCCGTTCGCCCTCCAGGCATATTATTAGCTGCAGCACCTAATGAAGCTGTAGCAAGTGCAATAAGTCCACGTGAACGAACTTCTGCGAGCAAAGCTTTGTACAAAAATGTTTTCCCCTTTCCACCTCGACCATCTATAAAAAACACACCTGATAAATCATTATACACATGCATCATGATTTCATCAAACACATTTCGTTGGACAGGATTAAGCAAATCTTTGCCACGTAAGTGTTCAGCATCCACAACTATTTCGTACTCTTCTTGCACCTCACGATGAGTTACATGTTGTGGGTTAACATCTACAGTTATCTTTGGGAGGTCAAAATCATGGAGATTTTTACCCATAGATCTTAGAAAGACCTCAATATCAGTAAGAACCATATTTCGAACATGTTCGACACTTTGACAATGTAACCGATGATCTTCTGATAGTGAATCAAAGTGGTCGTTCCATAACTTTCGAACATCTCCTGGTACGCAAAAAATCATGATGGTTGCAAATAACCTTCTTAAGGCATTCGGGAACTGAAATAGAGAGGCTTCTGTGAGACACTGTGATAAACTTTCATCGTTTTCTATTAAGCCTAACTCAAGAGCTGCTTTTCGAAATGTGTTGTGCCTCACACCGTTAACTGTGCAAAGATCATCAAATGAAGTAGGACCTTTAACATTTGATAAAAGTACGCGTAGGTAGTACCTTTCTCCTTCAGCTGGATTAGCTGAAACAATACGACCCCTCTGTACTTTATGTAAACGAGGATTCCAACGTCGTGTGCTTCCGTTCCAAGTGTAGTGTTTGGGAAAATCTTTATACACATATTTTCTAGATGATTCGTCTACTCTGTTTCTTTCAAAAAACGCAGTTAACATTGTTCTCTTATCTCTTTCCCTATCAACAATCTCAGACATTATATCATTATCGTTGAATCTAACCATCTGATTATTAGGGAGATGAAGTTGTAAGGCTAAGACAACTGGATAAATCTGAGAAAGAGAGAAGGAAAAAATGCGCCACATAGCCTCCGGGGCGATACATAGCGTGCATCTTGAAATTTCTTAATCTCATTAATGACAGATTATTGCTCATCTTTATCTTGTTCAACATGAATAACTTGTTTATCATGGCCTTTATAAACGTATTTGAATAAATATTTCACTGATTTTATACTTGAGCAAACCTCGACATTGATGTGGCAGTTGAACATCATCAACATCCTTGGATTATATGGGACAACCCATCTGTTATCCAGATTTTTTCCTCATACATCCACGTTTATACCATTATCTCTCTTTTGATATAATGGATATGCATCATCTCCTTGGGTTGTCTGTTCATTAAATTGTCTAGGATAACGAAATCGACAAATGGGAGGGTCACCCTGCATACAAGGACTGTTTGAACGTAAGCGTCCACTAGGACCATGAATCATGTGGCTGACAACAAGCTCGTGCAACTTGGGATGTGTTAGTCTGTCAGGGATTTCGGCACATACGATCTTATAATAGTGGTCTGGATTACTGATTTTGTCTTGCGGGTAAAAAATTAGAAGAAAATGTGCATGCGGCAAACCACGCTTTTGAAACTCGATGACGTAAACATATGCCTTCACTTTCCCCAGGACATGTTTCTTGAATAGTTATTCCTTCAGATCCTCCAATTTAGCACGAAACACCCTTGAAACAAGATCAGGTCGATCCTGTGCAGTTTGACCAGCTTTTAAATTATCACATATCTCAGGCCATCGCGGATTACATGTAATTGTAAGGAATAGATATGGTTTTCCGTCGTCTTGAACCAAACACATAGCATCTAGATACCGACGACGCATGTCCCGAGGCCCTCCAATGAAAGAAGCCGGCAAGACAATCCGTTGTCCGACTCTGTTAGCATTAACCTCACCAGCATCTACGCAATCCACGATACCTTGATACAAATCTGCTATAATCTTTGCCTGGTTTTGCTAACAAAACTGTAAACATGATGTCTCGAGTTTTATGTAAATCTCTACAACGAATTGTTGTAGCAATCTACCACCAAACAAAATCACATTCTCTATAAAGCGAATTTGGAACTTGTAACAGTAGTACTCTCGCATAGCCACTGTTTTCCGACCACTCCGTGTGCTAGTCTCTAAATAAAAAGCAATGTTAAAAGATAATAATAGTCATTAAGTTATTATATTTAAGCTATTCACTTAAAAAGGACATGGCAATTGTTAGTACCTTCCATTTCCTGGTCGATGAAGTCTTCATTATTTTGAACTTCACTGATTGATACTCCTTCTCGCGGTATGTTAGGATGCCTGCCCGACTCACCGTTCGGGAAAAATAAAGGATACGACAATGGATCATAACAACCAAAGTATGGCTGAATAGTTTGACGGTAATCAGACCTACCGTAAACAACAATACTTCTTTTGTATGAAGTTATATTGTCGTTTCCTTCGACCCAAATTCCAGCAACCTATAAAATAGTGTGTTATAAATAACTAAAAAAAATTATACTATGTGCATGAAAATTTTAATTCATAAATGTAATAATATTAGTCAAACCTCGGATGTCGTTGGTCGGTTATACACTCTTTGGTCAAGTTCCACCGAAGCATTCAAAGTGACACGATAGTTGTCCAGAGGTCCTAATTCCCCAAGATTACGAAATGTTTTAACGTATGGGTTTGCTGAAAGAACACGTGTCAACAGCTGAGTAATACTTCGATCAAGATTTGGCCATTGGAGTCTATGATCTAACTCGGTATCAGGATCGTAAAAATATAATTGTAGATATTTAGGTTTTCCGTCCCTTGGAACCAATTGATCAATCTTGTGATACATTCCTTTATGGGCACGAAAGGTATAAACACCGTCTCTCATATTGTTCATGGTTTCATCCAATGTCACGCCCATTGAGGCAAAAGAAAAATTGGTGTTATAAGCACGTATATTCTGCCTAAATATTTTTCCAATCTCATCTTGTGATGTGAAAAGGCAGAACAATTCATTGGGAATTTGCGAATTTGCTAACTTTGTTTTCCCGCTCATACAACAAAAGGTAGCAAATTCAAATGGAAATAATTTTGCGCCGCAATGAGGGCATGGACTCCGCTCCTTTAAAACACGATGGTTTCTAGGTATACCATCATAAACAAAATTATACGGATCATCTTCAACGTTTTCCTCTATAATAAATACAAATTCATTATATTAAACAATATTTTTTAAAACATATGATTGTAATAAAAAAGGATCGTCATAAAAAAAAACCTTGTGCTACTGCAGTTGTGGCTTGATTTAAGAGACGATGGCTTTGTATGTTATCATCACGAACGGTTGGTAGATTAAATACGTTACGAAATTAAGGTAATAGTGTGCGTGGTTGAATTCTATTACCTAAAAAGTATGCTTTAAAAGTGACGAAAATGACCAAATACTTCAACTTAAGTAATCAAATAATTGACAAATAAAAAAAACCTCGTGATATTTCTTGCATCACTTCGCCAATTCCGCAAGGGAGTGTACTTGTCGGCGTACTATCTTCTGTTGGATTTTGTGTGTTTGACACATCCTCTCTTGGGAGTTGTAAATTTTCACCGCTATTAGTTTGTAACGTTCTTTGAGGTATCAATCTATTTCTTTCAGAGTTATCGCCAATGCAAATTTTAGATACTTTGCAAGTCTCTTTGCGTGAAGCATAATATCGTGCGTTAGCTGGTTTTCGTTTTTTCACGTGAAGAGGATGCACTTGAGCTAGAAGCAACATTGGTTTCTTGTGGTTTTCTATTCTCCTTAAGAGACGCATAATATCGTGCGTTACACTCTCTCTTTTTCTCAGCTGGCGTACACGCAGATGAGGCAGAAGCACCATCAACATTTTTGGTCGACCGTTAGTCATTGTAATTTTATGAATACCTTGTAAATATAATAAGGAGATTTATCATATAAATTTCATTTGCCATAAACATAATACACGATAGATTATTAATTATTCATTTAATATAAATATCTTAAAACATTAACATAGATAATGAAACATTCAGTTAAAATTAAATTAAAGAGTTGGTGAAAGAACAGTCTCCACAAACATTGCTCCCTCGAAACAACGAAACCTATTAGAAGTGTAAAAGCATTCAAAGGGCTTCCTATTTGTTTCAATTACATAGGTTCCCCACGGTTAGTGACTAAAAACCATTACCATTAGTCATAAAATGTGTTATTTCACAAAAATCCCAATGGTATAGGTGGAAATGGAGGAAATAACAAACTCTTAATCCAGTGATCATCTTTTAACATCCACAACTCTACCCACATAAATTCTATGCCAGTGCTAATGAACATGTGAAGTTCATTATTAATATTCACTAAGTCTCCGAAAGTTATTCCTGCTGAAGCTAAGGGTGGAAAGGTTATCTCCTTAAAAGTCTCTGAATTTACATTGAAACAAATCAGCACACTTTCACCTCCGATCCAGCATTCCGAAATTGTGAAATATAGGGTATCAACGCAAAAAGTACCGGATGACACGGAGAAAGGAGAAATACGGGCTTGCATACTTCGATCTTGTTAAGAATGGTATATTCCTCCAAGATTCAAATCTCATAGAATACACGTTTACAACAAATACACCAAACCTACGCTTTATGTGAAGGACCTTGTAGTCGTCATAAGCATCGATGTACAACCCGACCGCATCAGCATTATGTTCAAAAAAGCCATGACGATCATGTGTAGACAAAAGTTTGTAAGAACCGGTGACTGGATTCCAAAGAGCTAACTCAGAAGTATGGTTCAAGCGAAACACACAACAATCCATCGAAATGCGAATGAATCGTGACATTATTAAATGGAAAAGAAAGAATGGTGCCTGGCCCATAATCACGGATTGATTGAAAGTTGATTGGATGAGCAGAACATGTATGGTCATCAACTAAAACGGCTCTCTGATAGCAGCAATTAATGAGCGGAACAATGTATCTTAACAAATTGTGGTGTTAACAATAATGCCTTCCATTTCTTACAAACACAGTTAGAACGACCTACAGTCCTCGCTGGCATCCTTGTTAGTATCTCAAATATGATTAGTTCATCAGAAATGTGAACCATGGTGATACCTTCGTTTTCAACAAATAATAATGGTTAAAGATTAGTGATGAATGTTTGACTAAAATTCAGGCAAACAACAGTTGACACATATAAAAATACTTATAAAATATTTAAAGTATACATAAAAAACATATTACGCATCATAAAAAACATACTTATACAATACTTAAAGCATACATCCAACATGAAGATAAGAAAACTTAATACATCAATAATCAATAAATATAAAACACTAACCAATCATTATCAGCAAATTTTAACACATAACAATTACAATTCTAGAATATTAATGTGTGTTTTAATAATTCTTAGCATGAACACGGACTTTGATATCGATCTTTTATTTTAATATTTCTTGCCTCGCCCATGTCTGGTTCAAAAATAATCCTACCCAAATTGGTAGACCTCAAAATATTCACTGAAT
Source organism: Mikania micrantha (assembly GCA_009363875.1). NCBI lineage: Eukaryota > Viridiplantae > Streptophyta > Magnoliopsida > Asterales > Asteraceae > Mikania > Mikania micrantha. Next base: position 3,170 of record SZYD01002400.1, on the reverse strand, counting down.
TAACAAAAAAAGATAACAAATTAAATTAAAAGAGTTATTATATGAAACTATTTATTAAAAAGTTTGTGTGTGGGAATAACGTACTATCAAGTAAATGAATCAACTTAACGCGAGATACATATATGCTAGACTTTCGTGAGATGGCTCGAACGATAAGTATAGCATCAGTAAACTCCAAATCCAAAAAAACAATTGTATTATGTGACCGCTGTCAATAACAATTTTGTGTTAACATTGTTTTTATAAAATAATATTTGATTAAATAAAAGTGATTACTTACGTCATATCTTGAAGGAAAAGTTCAAAACTACAAATAGAGCGTTCACCTGCTATTATTCTACCAACATCTAAAATAAAATAATAAATACAATATAGGTTTGCGATTAGTATTTATTTTATATACAAAAACAAAACCTTAAATGTGGTATTTAAACGTACCAACAATTAGTTTTGTAGATCCTCTGTCGTGTGTAATAGTCATTATAGAAGGCACTAAGGGATACAAACGAAACCCTCTAGGAACATCATTTGTAAATGGGAGAAGTTTAGTGTGTTCAGTAACCACAATCTTGTAATCGCTCCAAATCAAGATGTAATTTTCATATTTTGGCCACTCTTTGTAATCGAAACTCTCTATTTGGAACCGATTTAATACAAACATGTTGTCGACCAAATTCGTATTATTGTAAAATTTCATTAAATTTGCAGGGATGAAAGCAGGCACCCTATGTCTCTAAAAGACAATATGAATTTATCATAAAAAAGTAAATAACGAAGTCTAAATGTCGTATATAAAATATTAACATAAAAAAAGGATGTTACGTGTTGGTCGAGAAAAATAACCACATTTTGTTTTCACAAATAGGCAAAATGAACTCAACCCAAACAAAAGACAACGTATACCAAACTCCATATTGTGTGAGTGATGAAACTGAGTCAACAATAGAATGCACATCCATGTTCAATTATACCTTCAATTGTTAAAAAAAAATCAAACCAAAGTCGAAATGAACATTAATAAGTGGTTTCTTGGTTTTGTTGTTTCAAACATTTTATCTTTGTCATTAGTTTTGCATCTATAAATAACAAACACAAAGTAAAATTAATAAAGTACTTATTATTGTTATTTAACATGAAAGAAATACCTTAAATGTCAAAATATAAAGATCTCAATGCCAAAAATGTATCTACAAAAAGACAAAATTGCAAATGGTTAGCATACTATATAAATCACATATATACAACAACAATTTATAACACACACACATATATATAGTAGTAAGATAATACATGGTAAGATATACACAGACGAAAAAATGCCAAGAAGGGTAAAAAGTAAATAAATAATATTAAACTTTTTGGGAAGGAAGGTGATTTTAATAATAATCTAAATTGTTTTAAAAAAAAACTTCCTAACATAAATGATTGACCATATTTCTTAGTAGCTTCATTTATTCCTTGTAGCAGGGCCACAACCGGGAGACCAATCTCGGATTGCTGGAACCTTCCTTTTCTTGAATGCTAATTCCTTTTGTTGAGATTCTCTTATGTTGCTACTACTTCCTTCTTTAATGATGAACTGAGAATCTTCAAGTTGTCTTCTTCTAATGTTTGCGTGATACAAATCCATTGCTTGAAGGTGCTCATTGTATTGTATTGTAACATTAGCTGAAACCCTTTTCTTGAATCCAGTTTCATGTCAGCAGCGATTAATGACCAAAAGCCATTTTTTATTACGTTTATTTTTCCACCATTCAATTTGAACACATATACAGGTAATACAGGTCCACTTCATTTCCCTCCATGACTGGAACCCAAAAATCATCCTTCCTTATTACGTATTTATTGAACCACTTCACACAATTTTGTTGAACCGAACCTTGACACATTCTTCCTTGACTATCCTCTTATCAAAGGTATTCAATAAATCCAAGAACACCACCATTTGCTCAATGGTGCTTACCTCCAATGGTTCCAGATTCTCAAAGGGTTGCTTGCCCTTTCCAGTCTTATTCATAGTTTGAATCCTTTCGGCATGTAATTCCATTTCTTCAAATATGACTTTTACATACACAATTATAATTAGCCACTATAAAGTATATACATCTACATACACATAAAAGTATAAAAAATGTATTATAAAAGTTTAGCACACAAACCTAGCCATGTGAGGGTGCTGATACATACAAACATATATACATAAATACATACTGATACATACAAGCATATATAATTTATAATTTGCACGGACCTAATATTCTACACAAAAACTGATACATACAAACATATATACATAAATACATGCTGATACATACAAGCATATATAACTTATTGAGTGCAGGGGCTGTTTTATTTGATCTATAAGTGTCTCATGGATGTCGGGACATGCACTGTATGTGATAGACACACCTTTCTACACGACCTAACTTGGAGCCATGTAAAGGGATCGGCCACTTAAGGGACCTGTTAAGGCTGCATCAGATGCAAGCATAAGCTTAAAGTGGGATTCGATTGATCAAGATAAGGCTGCTGATCAATTTCAGGTTTGGAGGATAGACATTGCAGCAGGTAATCATAATATGGTTTGGGTTGACTATAGGCATAGCAGTTGGGTTACCAGACTCCGGTGGGATTTAAATGGGTTTGGTAGATATAATGGGTAGTCAACTTGGGGTTTTCTTCAAGGGTTGGGTTCAGCTACTAGCTGGGTTAAGGGCTGCTATGTTGCTATGCTTTGATGGGGAGCATCCAGCAGAATTGCTAGATTAAGGGCTACTGGGGGATATAATTTGTTTAGGGGCCATTTGGACACGGTGATGATTCAAGTCCAGGTTGGTATGTCAAATGCTTTTTGCAGGGAAATATTCTTACACAAACTGATACATCAAACATATATACATAAATACATACTGATACATACAAAATATATAATTTATAATTTGCAAGGAGCTAATATTCTTAAAAACTGATACATACAAACATATATAATTATAAGTGGAATTCAAAAGAAAAGCACTACATATTACTTAAATCAAAGAAAAAACACTTCATATTTGTTAATCACTGATATTATCTAATCTTTGTTTGTATTAAAATTTTGGTTCAATTTCAAACTTTATTCAAATTGATGCATAAGTGAAATGCATTATTATCAAGGTTTCTAAAAAAAA
>SZYD01002399.1:0-39407 GCA_009363875.1 Mikania micrantha | reverse complement strand
TATATATATATATATATATATATATAAACCCACACTAGTATAGCACCCGCGTGATGCAATGAGAAACACAACACTTAAGTTGTTGATTTTAAAGGTTTACATGGTTCGTTTTTAGTTATAACCACCAATAAAAGAATTTTTTTTTAACTTAGTAGTTAATTAAAAAACAACTTTAACTTCTAACATAAAAGACCAAATGTGCTAAAAATGTCAAGTTGTGATTAATTTGTTTTCGGGGTTGTCTTTTATAATCACTTTATGCCCATATTATTATAAAAAGCTACCAAAGTAAAAGTAGAAAAAACTTTTAAATTAGATTTAAAAACGATATGTTATAAAAGTTGCAAAACTCTTAATTTTAAGAGATTTAAGTAAATTACTCTTTTTGTCCTTATAATATGTATTATATAGTAATGTGTATATATGTAATATACAAATACATTAAAAAACACTATGTTTATTTTATTTTAACCACTAAAATTTTTATATATTTTACTTTAACCTAAAAATTGCACAGTAAATTTATGATTTTTTACTGTGTGTCTTTGATGTTTTTTATTTTAGCTTGTTATCCTACTGTTTTGTCTGTATTTTCATTCGTGCGGTATATTATGCTTTGTGATTTTACGTTAGAGTGTTCGTTATTGCGACATGTTTTCTCATCTGCATTTTTATATTCGCAAGTATGTCATCGTTGTGACATTATGCGAGTTTACCGCCGCAACACGCTGCTTGTAAAATTAGTTAAAAGATTTACAATGAACAATACTAACTTTAAAAATAAATGTTTATTATTGTTGTTGTTGTTATTTATTTATTTATTTATTTTTGATGGTTCATATGATCATAGGAAACTTCTTAGGAGATGACAAATTCATTGATCTATTCTACAAAAGTATTAAATAGTAAGGGATGCGATAGTTACTGTAAATATTATAGCTGTTTTCATGGTTCGACTTTACGGTTTTTAAGCATAACCATAAACCAAACCGTTAAAAATAAAAACCGAACCGTTTTACAATTTAAGATGACGTACTTACATTAAGCGACCAGATTTATCATTATTTTTTTGTTAAATGGTGTCTAAATTATCAAATTATCCATCTAACTTCATATATATATATATATATATATATATATATATATATATATATATATATATATATATGATTGGGATTAAATAATAACCCACTCTTAAAGCAATAACCCAGATAACTTTGCCAAGATGAAGCCAAATCTTGGATTTTTTTTAACATCATTGTAAAACATTTAGAACACTATGTTGTTTTATGAGTTTGCGAAAATTCATCACCGTTTGAGATTTTACATCGTTGTGAGTTTTGGGCCTAAAATAGTTACAGTGCTGTAAATCAAAAACTTACAACGATGATATATCTTAAACGGTGATGAATTTTCACAAACTCATAAAAGAACATAGTGTTCTAAATGTGTTACAATGATGTTCAAAAAAAATCCAAGATTTGACTTCATCTTATCAAAGTTATCTAGGTTATTGCTTTAAGAGTGTGTTATTATTTGAACACTTTCCTATATATATATCACAGTTCTTTTTTTGGTGAAAACTGGAAACCAAACTGTTTACTAAGGCAAACTTTTAAAACGGACCGATCAAATGTTGAAAAAAGCGACCATGAAACTAAATCAATGACTGATTTTGTCGATTTAACGGTTTGAAACATAATTGTGTACAAATCTAATATATTATATATGTTTTTGGCGAGGTGTCAATTAAAAATCACTCACATGCAAAGTATTAAATTATGGTTACTATATAATTGGATAGGAGGATAATTAATTAAAAAATTTAGAGTAAATTGCACTTTTGGTCCTTTATGTTTACACAAAATTTTAGAAATAGACCTTTATGATTCAAAATGACAAATTCAGTCCTTTAAGTTTTTAAATGTTGCAAACTCGGTCCTTTCTTCGTTAATTCCATTAAGTACTAACAGAATAGTGGCATAAATGTCAAAAAAATTCATATCTTTTCGTCCTTTATATATATCACAAATTACAGATTTCATCCTTAAACTTCAATAATTACACCAAACATTCTTTATCTTCATGTTTTGTAAAAATCAGGTCCTTTCACTTTATAGAGTTAATGAAATTGATTACATTTGTAATAATGATATCCGAGAAAAAAATAAATTTAAATTAAATCTTGATGGATTTGAGCAGGTTTACAAAGTTTACAAATTATAAACTACATAAAAGTATTTCTGTATGTACATATGTCAAATACATGTATATGTGTATATGCATATGAATTGTCATGGTTGTAGAAGTCGCTAAGCGCTAGTCGGGCGGTAAGGTACTGCCTAGGGATTAATCGTGATTAATCGGCGCTAGGCGGATTAGAATTTTATATGTAATTTTACAAATATATATTATACACACACATCAATATCAATAATTTAATATAATACTTCAAACAATTTAAAAAATAAACTTAAATATACTAAAAAAGTATTTTAAAGTGCAAACTTAAACAATAATTTTAAAGTATGAGATGAATTTCGATGTTAACTGGCTGGATTCGATGTTTCAGAGACATATTAAGGATTTTTTTTTGTTGAGAAATGTCTAAATAATCATGAAATTGGTCTCTTTTTACCATAAAAAAGTCAAAAAAAATCGAAAAAAATAAAAAATATGACTAAGCTGCCTAGCACTCCCTAGCGCGTAGACACCGCCTAGGCCAAAATCGAGACAGGAGATAGGCATCTAGCCGTCAGGCCGATTTTTACAACATTGTGAATTGTATTATATGATAATTAATATAATTTTAGAAAAAAAAAATTTAATCCTGATTATCTATTTTAAATCCTCAAAATAAAACATGTGTTACACCCATAAAGCCACTAACTATGTTAAATTTTATAAATCCACATGTCTTGAAAGGTGCCTTGACATGTATTTATTGTTCTCACTAACCTAATTAGTAATTACTATCCTCTATATATAATCCCTTCCTAAACCATCATTTCTTCCACCAGCAGAAATGGCTTCCACCACCCTCATCATCTTCTCCTTACTCGCCGTTGCTGTTTTCTCCGGTGACGTCCGAACCACCGCGGCCCGCCAGCTCTTATTCTTCCCCGGAATCCCGGCTTTACCGACGACTCTTCCGATGCCGTCATTGCCACCTTTTCCCCCAGTGCCAACTATTCCTCTACCTACAGCCCCATCCACCGGTCTCCCTGGTATCCCGACCGTTCCGGTTCCGACCATTCCGGTTCCGACCGTTCCGGTTCCGACGCTTCCGAACTTCCCTCTTCCTATCGGTACCCCCTGCAGCCCCTCCACCAATCCCCCGTTCGCCGGAATATTCACTCCTCCGGTCATCGGAACCGTTCATCCCTGAAGCTGTGTAGCCTACATTTGTGATTTATCTGTTGTTATGATATGTACTGTTGTTTTGTAATGCTTAATGGTTATTAAGACTGTCTCTATGAGCATGTATGTTGGATTGCGTTGTTTAATTTGATTGAAAATTAATTAATGATGGTTTAATTCTTACAATTTCGTAGCATGTTTTGAAAATATAAGAATTTTTTAGTTAGGGTCTCTACAACATTTTAATCAAAGCGTCCTGAAAACTCAGCCTAATGGTTAGAATTCTTATCTTTTATAGTGGAGATCAGGGGTTCAAATCCATCTGAGAGCAAGTTTGAAGAACAAAAGGTGAATGGTCGGCTTGGGTTTATCCCGGGTTTAATCCCAAAAGGGGGCGAAGGTTTACCTATTCCACAGGGTTTCCGCGCATCTGGTGGCGTATGTCTTACCTCAGCCCGATGGGCCCGGTTAAGGCAATATACGTGACACGTACGAATATCGTCGTTCAAAAAAATATTTTAATCAAAGTAGAGGTGAGAGTTATCTTCATCTCTCTCTTATACTTCATCAAAAAGTAAGAGTTCACTCGATATGTTTGTTTGTTTGTTAATTTTTACAATTCTATTAATTTTTAGTTTTTAATCTTTTAACATTTCTTTAATAATATGCTTGTATAGAACTTTTGGTTTGAGTTATTAAAATAAACTATTTAAATGTTTTTACTAATTTAATATTGACAACAAGGCAAATAATTAATAACTAGTAAGGGATTTGGTTTTTGAATGTTTAAGCTGTTTATCATTTTAAACCTTAAACCATTTTCTTTATTAATCCAAAATGTATATTGGATGTTTGCTCCATAGAATAAAGTGACTTATTAACATTAATTAAATCCGGGGTCAGCTCAACCTTTTTGAGTTTAAAACGAATTGTTTTTTTTTTTATTTTTCGATGTTACCGTAGTATGAGTATTTATAAAGTATTTGTGTGTTTATATTTAAATTCTCTCTATAGATTCATGGAGTTATGAAGGTATGCTAATACCTACCTAAGTAGTAATTTTATAAATAATGTTATTGTAGTTACATTGTCATATACTTGTATTTTAGTGCTTGTATAGGGATTATAGAGAGAAATATAATAAAAAAAGTGATCAAATATAAATCAGCAAAATAATCGTTGGAAATTTTAAGTAGTGCATATCTCATATCATCACTTATAAAGAAATAAAAAAATGAAAAATGAAAAATGAAAAAAAAAACTTGATGAGTTGAATGTCATGAATCTTTAGCTTGTGAAGTGAACTATGGCTGAATGAAATAAAAATAAAATGAAAGAAATTGAATCTAAGAGATATTGATTGATTTTGTTACATTTGGTTCCAATTCTTTTGTATGTTGGAGCAACCAGGAGGCATGTATGATAGTTTTATAGCCAATGTGAGAGTAACATAGCTCATAGAGACGTTGTCTTTTAGATGAAAGATTTTGGGTTCACGTCCATACAATGAGTTTACTATTTGTGAGTAGTTTAGAAATATAATAGATTTGCAGTTCTAAAAAATGTATGATGGTTTTCAGAGATGGCCCCTTTATTTAAAAAACTAGGCAATGACCTAGGGCCTCATATTTTTTGGGGTCCCATACGGTTCGGTTTCGCGTTCGGTTTTTCCTCAAACATTGGATTGTTCGGATTTAAAAGTTTGTAACTGTAAACGGTTTAGTTTACGAATTTCACTAAAAACAGGACCAGACCATGCGTGTTTATGCATGCATGCATACATACTTACATTCATATGTGCACATATATATATACATACATATATATATATATGTGTGTGTGTGTGTATCTACATATGTATGTATGTATGTATATGGTTGATGATTTAGGTGTTGTTTAATAAAAAAAATTATATTTGGGATTGCAATGTGATAAGCCCGTTTCAAATCGTAAAATGGTTAGGTTTGATTCGGTTTTAATTTTTAACAGTCTCAAAGATCCCAAAACCAAATAACCGAAACTCAGAAAGCTCAAACCGTACAACTAAATAGAAATTAAACCGTACGTTAATAACGATTTGGTTTGGTTTTATTTTTAAAAGTTCGGTTTTGGTTTTGGTTATTCATTAACCGTTATTTACAATTTTACCTAAAAACCAGACCAAAAATACCCTAATAAAGGTTCGCCTAAACTTGAAGGAACGAATGAATCAAAAAGAAATTGAGAAATTAAGAATTATAAGTTCTCAAATGAACGAAGCGTCCTATATTTTAATGTCGCCCAGAGCTCTCAAATTTGTTGAGCCGGCCATGATGGTTTTTAAAGTTAACTACAATGAACAAACTTTCAACATTAGAATCAAATCGTTCTAATGTTTTATTATACTAGGTAGATGATAGATTATTTTTTGAAAAAGGGGGCCTTATTTGTTCGGGGGCATAAGCCCTAATTTAATCATTTAATGCATGTTTAGACCATAGATTATCTTTGTTTTTTTAACGGCAATTTGGATCACTGGCGGATAATAGACCCACACGATCATATCCACATTTAATAGGAGGAAATCCATCATAAGTGAGAGAAAACCCCTAACCCAGCATGAAACCCCTATTTTATCCATGCCAGGACTTAAATCACCGGATCCAACAATCAACATGTTACCGATAAAGATTATACCAAACCGATTTCTTTCACTTAACCATCAACTTTCTTTATTTTTAAATAATTCATAAAGAGTGGGTTGACGTAGGTGAATATTGAAGATTCAACTAAATTTCCTGACAATAAATATGCGATAAATTGATAAAACATTCATTTGACCATATTAATAAAACATAACGATACCATATAAAAAATACAGATCAACCATTAGATGAATAAAACAAAATCAAAAGTTAATAATTTTAAATTGTAACTAATTTATTTATGATCACATTAGAACAACATTCAGTTGTTATTTAGCTTCATAACACTAAGATTCAATTTGGAAATTAAACACCAATACTTATTCCCAAAACATACATTTAGACACGTTACTTAATCACAACCAGCGTGACGACGACGACAAACATCAATTCATGAAAGCGAGTTCCTCCATCGTCGAGGTGTTTTCGCACCAGCTTCTATGTTACCTTGAGTCCTGATTCCTGCGTTATCAACCGACGTAATCTTAGTCATCTTACTTAACTTCTTCCAACCACTTGACCATGACGACTGGTGTTTTAACTTAGTTATGTTTTCAGTTTGCTTTTGTAACATCTCCATATCATGTTGAAGTTCTAAGTACTTTGTTTTGACCGTTTCCAAATCAAATTTGAGTGTTTTGATGTCGTTTTTAGCATACGCCCATCCGTCTTGAAACGATTGTGGTGTTTCTTGTAGTAATGTCTTCCTAAATGGAGTAATTTGAGGGTATTGTGGATGGTCTGATTCTTTAATGGAGGTGTTGGCTAATGTGTTATGAAGCTTGATTTGCTCTGATAAGATGACTTGAATTGAAACTCTAACCGGAAGTCTTTCATTTTGGGCGGCATGGGTGCATGCGTCCATGGAGAGCTTCTGGCAGTCCATTAGGCGGCATAGCCGCCTCCGTTCGTGTTCTAAGAGCATTGGACGAACCTACAAAATATAAAAAAAATTATTTAGAGTTTGAAAAATTATTAATTAAGGTTATGTTTTTGTTTTTAGTTTCAAATTCAGGTTATGTTTATATCTTCAATGAATAAAAGACGTAAGAACCAAAAACTTAAAAAAATGTCAAATGCATTAATTGTGAAAAATGCACGTGTACATTTTAAAACCTTCTCAATAACATTATATTAAAAATATATTCAAATGCTTAAGTTTTTTTAATTAGCAACTAAATGATCCGCCCATTGCAGCAATTTAATACGATTAAAATACATGCGTTACAGAAGTTTGATGATATAGTTAGAAAAACCAATGTTTTGAAAACCGGACCGGCCGGTCGGACATGAAACCAGTGGGTGACCTGATCCGGTTAGGGGTTCTGGGCCGTTTTTGGGTGAACCGGCCGGTCGCACCGGCGAACCGGTGGTTGAACCGTTTTTTTTATTTTTTATTTTTTTATATATTTTTTATATATATGTATATTTATAAAATGTTTATAAAATCATCCAGTTCTTAAATCCGGTTCGACCGGTCCGACAAGTCGGACCTCTGACCAGTAAGAAGACCGGTTCGACGTCCGATCCGGTTCTGAAAACGTTGAGAAAAACACAAGGTCAGGTTGAAATAATAGAAACTAGAGGTATTAGTGTTAAACATTAGAAATATTAAAGATGAAAAAAAAGGAAAAACCAAAAAAAAAAAACAAAGAAAAAAGAAAAAAGAAAAAGAAGAAATTATGTTGGCCATAAGATGATCTTAACAAAGAAGTTGTCTAAAAAAAATAAGAAAAAGAAAATAAACTATGGTGGCCATAGAATTCGAACTTGTGATATAAACATAAAATACACCTTACCAGTTACCCTTACGCCCTTAGTCCCTTACCATTGAATAAGGCACGTTTTTTTGCTTTCTAATAAAAAGAAATTATACCCAACAAAAAGTTGTCACAAAAAATAGAAAAAAAAAAAAAAAAAACATGTCGGCCACATATTTCAAACTTGTGACCTTAATATGTAAAAAAAAACAAAAAACAAAATCATAACAATTGAGACAAGCATGTTTCTCTACTTTTTAATAGAATTATATTTAAAATCATCAAGAAATTGTCGGTGAAAAAATTATGTTGGCAACAGGTTTTGAACATATGACCTCGTCATAAATAAACCAAATCCTTGACAACATTTTGCTAGTTGAGTTTTTGTGATGCCAATTATTTATAAAATAATTACATAAATTGTATTTCAGATGCAATTTTACTTAATTTGACTCATGCTAAAAATACTTATTTTGATATGTAACTTAACAATACGAACAATTGGATTTGTAACCAGTGTTTTTGTGGCGGGACTGATCATGAACCGATCGTTTTAATCGATCACCAATGGACCGGTTGGATCATTTGAATACGCTATTAAGAACCAACTAGCATTATTACTTAATGAAATGGTTTAAACCTTATATATATATAATTTATGTTAAAATATGAAAAATACTATTTATTTTCATGGACGAAGGTTTATTAGGGCCGGGGGGGCGACCGCCCCCCTCTTTTTCCGTCCGTAGTGTTAATTTTTCGGCCGAAATGTTATTTTTAGTTAAAAATAGTGGTTTCGTCCCCCCTCGATTCAAAAATTTAACATGTGTTTCGGGTTTCAAAAATTTTCGCCCCCCCTCTTACTCCGCTCAAGCTCCGTCACTGTTTATTTTATTATATATTTGTAATTTTGATAAAAATATAAACACATGTATAAGTGTATTATGTATAACCAGATAGGTTTTATAATCAGTTGCTAATCCAATGGGCCTATCCGACCCATTTCTGATAACCACACCATTAAATTTTAAACCCATGACTCATACCTTTAGATAAGAATCAATGGCCCGATATAAGCCATCGTCACAAGTTCTTGCAGACTCTGGCAACGCCTCAGCCAAGACCTGAAAACTTGTCAACGAAAGGTTTTTGTCTCGTGAAACCTCCGCAAGGTAACTATCAATGAGCCTAGCAACTACGGCTTTCGCATTCGATTCATCGCTACTTCGTTGAACCCCTTCACTTGTCCGGTTCTGGTCCGGGCTCGGGCTTGGGCTTGAGCTTTCCATCTGTTCTTGAACCAAAAACTGCTCCAAAAGTCGTTGAATTAGATTCACATCATACTTAGTCTCGCTTCTATTGTAAGACGGAATCAAGAGATCCGCCAACGTAGCCTTGTCGAGCTGCATCCCGACTCGTTTCTCGAGATCCGTGACCAAAGCCGGTGACACGTGAACCATGTTTGCAATTCTTAGCAACCTTAAAAGAAAGCTACACGAAACGCTGTCGTTTTGTGGTGGGATTATGCTAATTAAGCTCTCTATGATCATTCTTTGATCGGTTTTATTAGCATGCAGCTCCACGATACGACCTTCATCAATCGGGCCAGACGAGCCGTCTTTGATCATTCCCGGAAGCAACTTCATCGCGTAATGCATGATCGCAGCCCCGACTAATTGATGCTTCATTCCTTTCACTTTGATCGCGGTGACCACCCGAACGAAATGATCGATTCTAAGAACCGAAACATCTTCATACCACCAATCGGGGCTCATATTCGGGCCCGAATCATTCGGTTCACCGGGGTACTGCCACTTGAATCCGGTCGGATCAGCGCAGGCTTTCCAAGCAACCGATTCACTGCACCTCCTTACAATCTGGAGGTTTTCGGCCCATGGTGACAAGTTTTCGCAACTTCTAAGCACCATGATTGAATCTTTCCATGAAGATAACACCACATAGTTTAGAAAAGCTTCAGTTTTGAAGATCAAATTCCCTTCTTCGAAATCCTCCGTCATCTCCAGATACTCAGCAGCACATCTCAATGCTGCAATCGTTGTCGCGGTCAGATCGATCGCGATTCCGTAGCAGAATTTTGCTGCAAGCTCAAAAGCTTCATGACCACCTGGTAATTCATCAAGATTCACCTTCTTCAAGTCACTTTCTCTTGATTCAAATATGATTCCCTCTATTTTCCCACTTTTTGAGAGCAGGGGAAACTGCAGAATTTGAATCAAATTCAGAAATTAGAGTTGATCAATCATCTAATGAAAACTTAGAATCTTTAACACCCAATATCGTTTGACTTTTGTAAAGTCTTTACCTTGTGCAAATGGAAGCTGATTTCACCGATTTGAACGATGAAATCACTTGGGATATCAGCTGTTGCATACCTGTTTTTGCAGAAAAGTTAACAAAATGATTCAAATTTGATTAATTGATTGATTTTTGAAAGTGAGATTTTGGTTTGACTAATGAATGCTTACCATGATTGACCTATTTTTTCAAATTTGTCAGTTTGTACACCAAGATTGTCGGTAAGAACTCCATTCCTGAAATTTCTTGAAGCGATTGATTCAGATTCTGAATCCCACATGACGTGATTTGACAATTGTTTGAGAAATTTTGTGCAGAAAGTTATGGTTGATGAACAGGGGAAGAGAAGTGGGAGTGTGATAACAATGGGAACCACACAAGATTGCATATACATATACGATGGTTATGGAATAGATATATACACACATTTACACACAAGTAGCAAAGATAAATTGAAAACCACTTTATTTGAGAAACAAGTGAAAATCAGGATAACATTCAATTTTCTGATTCTTTTCGTTCCGTAATATATGTTGTTATAAAAAAATAAAAAAAAAAGTATTAATAAATAAAAGTATGTAATTTATGAAGTTACGTATATGAAATTCACGAAGTTTCATATGTAACTTATAAAGTTAAATACATGTAATTTGTACAATGTACATATATTTAGGCGTACAAGCCACATATATGCCATAACGTAAGATACATATATTTTTTTTTCTTTTTACATTCCTAACCTTGTAATAATAAAAAATAAAACTAAATTGATTGATAATAGTTGTGATTAATTTTCTAGGTTTTCTCAAAAATAAGGATTTCTATAAAATCCTCTTTTACACACACACACAGTCGACTTCACTTTCTAGGATTAGAGGCAAAAGCTAGGGCCTCCAAACTTATGGTGCCCCAATCGCTCAAGTTGTCATTTATATTATTTGTTTTGTCGATTAGAATAGGAAAAATAAAGAGTTCTTTCACTTTCTCAAAAGAGAAAATTTTGTCATGGTTCTTTCTTTTCAATTAATTACACATTTTTTTTTGTTATTGTTTCACCTTTACTTGGTTTTGGAATAAATTTTTTATCAATGGTATAAAATGAAAGATTTAGAAAAGGTTTATACTACTAAATAGAGTAGTTAAGCTGATTAAAAAAAAAGACATAATTGTAAATTATATGTGGTTAGTAAATATTTTACTTCTAGTTATATAATTTATTTTTTATATGTGTTTTTTTTTAAAATAAATTTGATATTCATGATCCAAACGATGACATATTAGCCGATAATAATCCATATAAATATTTTGACCAATGATAATACTAAATTTTACTTTTGTTCATAGGACAATTCTACTAGCATAATTATTAACATTTTACGATCGAGTACAATTCTACTGAGATTGCATTTGACAACGTAAGTGAAAATTATGATTATCATTTTTTAGTAAACTTATGTAGGTGATGTGTTTTTGAAGCCCAAAGTGTATCTATAACCAAAACATTATGTGATCACATAAAGTTTGTTTATTTTCTTATTGTCTAAATCACGTGAATTTATAATTTTTTTTATAGCTTAGAGAACCACTACTTTGAGTACCTAATGTTTTGCATGTGTTTGGGTGATTAAGGACGAATTTGAAGCTTAAAAGTAGAGTTGTAGGTCAAGCTGTAAGCTAAGTTGTAAACTCGTAATCTACTACCTTTAGACCATAAAACAAAGAACAAAAGAGTTGGTCGTACACTCGTACGCTTGGACGTATCTTATGGATGTTCGAATGTAAAACATGAGGAAAAAGATTGAGGCTATACCCTACGACCTTAGGACATAAGGTTATGGCCTATGTCATAAGGTTATAGCCTGCGGGGTAATAGGATCTGCAAGCGTTTTGTAGGTATAAAATCACACTTTCGTAGAGGAACAATTTAGTTACAAAAAAATCAATTTTCTTTGGATGTTTTCAAATCATTCTGAAGGCTCACAATGATATCTGATTGAAAATCTAGTCATCTCAAGCCACTATTGATGTTACGAATCCGATTACTAAAATGAGAGGCTTGTTTTCTCTTGATAACTTTAGGGTGGATGGTTCTTGTAAGTGAAACGCTTAATTCATGTTAAAACAAGATTTGGATTGGTTTCTTGATTGATATCTTGAATTCAATTGTATGGTTGGTTCACTCAAACAAGTTGTTTATGTTTAAGCATTGTCCTGTAACATTCACATTCGATTTTCTTGCATCATGAACGGTTTGATACTTGGGTGAATATTTGGCATCTATAATTTGGTAATAACGTGTAAGAACAAATATTAAGACCACTACCATTCATAAATGTTTTCTTGGTTGTTTGGTAGAAGCAATAAAATCACAAATATGAATAACTTGATTGCTTAACTAGAGATGGCAAAAAAAACCTACGTCTGACGGGTTTACCCGAAGCCCGTTTTATATAGGACGGGTATTCCTGAACCCGATAGGTATTGGGCTTGGTATGTGATTAACTTATAAAATTTCCGAGGGTATGGGACAGACTTGAAATTTGTTCATGTACCCGTTTACCCAGCCTGATTATATATACTCTTGTACTTGTCCTGTGTACTTGATTATAAATATCCATTTATATACATTTGAAGTTAATAGAATTTGTTTCTTTCTTTTAATTTCTTTTGAAATTTAGAAATTATTCATAAAATGTGTTTCTTTTTTTTTATATTTTTATTTTGTGACAACTATAATAGTTTTTATTTCTTGAACCATTTTGTTGATAATAGTTATTCCTTGGTTTATCTTGAACGATCCTAATCAACTTATGACATTTTGAAATTTCATGTTATTTGATATATTAACAGTTTGTTCTTAACATATTTAACATCTACTTTTTCGGTTATAAAAGAAATTATTATTAGTTACCCGATACCCAACGTGTTTTTAAGCCAGTTATTATCAACGAGTATATTTAGCTAACTAACGGGTATACCCGAAACCCGTCGGGATACTCGAAACCCGTCGGGATCTCCGATACCCGATAGATATCCGATGGGTTTTGGAACGGATATGAGACAAACTTTTATAATCGGGTATGGAACTAGAATTGCTCAAACCATTGGTTGGGTTTTTTTATTATTATTTTGGATTTCAATTGCCACTTGACCAATTTTAGTAGGTTTGAATTATTTTTTTGTGTTGGTTGTAAATGAGAATGAAAAAAAATTAAATTTGGTTGATTGTATATATGAAAAAGAGAGAAATTATTTTCTAATAAATATTTTAAGTTGGTTGGTTGTGAAAGAGAATGGTCTAAAAGCTTGTCCACTTTTATCACTTGAATCAAACAATTTTGCAAATGATTGTTTTTATTAATTGTTTTCAAAACAGAATTCTAGCTTGTTGCTTTGTAATATTTCTCATTATCAAATCTCAAATTCTAGTTTCTTTTTCTTGGTTAATCCAATTAGTAACAATTAACACTTTTCAGATATCTCATGCGAAGACGACCTTAATTATCTTTGTTATAATTGTATGTAGCTAAGTCCTGATATTTATATTGTTTTTAATTGACATACGACAAATTAGTAAGATATTACCTACTTGATATAAAGTATCATATGATTATTAAAACCCATGGTCACATATGTGGACATAAACCAAAATTGGAATATGTGATTCGAATTGACACATTTTTTAGGCAAGTAATAAGTTTTATCTTAACTGTTATGATGGCTTTTGGAAATAACTATAGAGTTTTTAAAACCTTTTTTGAAAACCGGATCATTTTGATTTTCTTATTAAATGTCATGGCTGTTTCTTTATCAATTGATACCATATAGGATAAAATAACTAAAGGTGGTGGATTGCAACCATGTTTTTTAATAATTTCTCTCATCAATAGCCGGTGGAATTTGAGCCATCTCCTACAAGTCACACAACCTTAGGGACATGTGTAAGATTATAAAAGGCTGGTTTTTAGCAAAACACTAACTCTCTTGACTAGGGCTGTAATCGAGCCGAGCCGAGCCGAGCTCGAGCTTGAGATATTTCGAGCCGAGCCGAGCCGAGCCATATCAAAAATTTTTTCGAGCCAAAAAATCGAGCTCGAGCTCGTAAAGAAATTCGAGCCTCGAGCCGAGCCACGAGCCAGCTCGGTTTTTTTTTACCTCCTCCTCCACTTTACATACATACATATATAATATATATAAAATCTAATGTATAAAATTAAATATATATAAAATCTATTATATATATAATATATATAAATATATACATAATTATATATAAAATTTAATATATATATTATATATGTGTGTATATATATACATACATATATATATATATTATGCATAATATATATATATATATTATGTATAATATATATGTATGTATATTTATATACATATATTTATATATTTGTGTGTAATATAACATATGTGTGTATATATAATTATATATATATGTTAAAATTCGAGCAAAGCCACGAGCCGAGCTGACCCTGGCTCGGGCTCGGCTCGTTTTTATCGAGCTTTTTTCGAGTTTTTTTCGAGTGAGCCTCGAGCCGCGAGTTTTTTGAACAGCCCTACCCTTGACCAATCACATCTCCTACAAGTCCAAAAGGCATCAAAATGATAGATTTATCATTCGGAAGTCATTAGCATTTGGAAAAAATAATTAACCTTTAGAAGAATAATAAACCTTCAGAAGATTGGATACTTCTGAAGAATAACTATATCCTTCCGATGGTTAGACAGAAGACAAAGCTTTCGAAGAAACCAACATATCGGAAGACATTCAAGACTCATTGATCAATATCTTACTATTGTCTTTCGATGAAGAAGAAGATCAAAAGGTTTTCAAGCCAATCGAGTATACAACTGAAGAATGACCTTCCAAACCAAATGAGGATCAGTAGGTCTCAAGGTTAATCAGACATTTCGATGATTCACAAACGTACTTCTTATTTCTTAAAATCAAGATTGGAGATTGCTCATGAGCATCCGATGCAGAGACTTGCGAAGACTTTCAATTGTTGATGCTGATTTGATTTTTCTACACTTAGAACCATATCAGAAAACATTCTTGTGCTAGTTAGCAACGAGGTTCAATTATCAGATCAATAGAAGATTTTCTGAAGATAACTTCATTAATGGGTTTTATAGTCTAGGTAATTAATGTAAAAGTCAATAAAGTCATTTTTTGTATTAATTGTAATTAATATGGTTTGCCTTGTTAAGACATTATAGAATACTAGAATTACCTTACTTTGTTTCCAGTGTTTGTCTAACCTTGTGTTCGTACGAGGATACAATTGTAACTTGTAGTATATAATCTCTCATTGTAACCCTGTAACTTAAGCGGTTTTGCTAAGCGTCTTGTATGCTTTGTCTTTAACAGAAAGATATATTCAGCTTAAAATATTCACTTGTGCAAATTTCTTTCTTTCTGCTTGTGTGATTAAGTGTTAGTTAGATCACGTTGGTAGAGTACGTATTCCGCATCTATCAACTTATAAGAAGAAAATATTACTCAAGTGTTGTGTAAATGTATAACACATTCCAACAACATGTGTCAAGACACGCAAGGTACCATAATAAAAGTTTATAAAAACAAATGACAGAAAACCCAAGAAATATTTCATAAAATGCTAATTTTTTAAAACAATAAGAAAACTCAAAGTGTAAGTTAAATTACTGACTCAATATGTCAAGCGAAACAAACTGATCGATTTACATGTTTAGATCTGCAATTAGAAACACACACGATTCTCAAACGTTTCTTGAAGAGTTTCATGTTTTTGCAGCAAACACAATGCATATCTCTTGAAGTTAGAAATATATTTTCACAATCCCAATATCAAAAGTCATGTCACTTTGAGTATTTAATTTTCATAAATAAGTAAATAACAATATTGTTAATTAAACAATGATTTTTTTTTCAAATGGAAATATGAAATTTGATATGTATGGTTTAACGAATCAAAATCTTATTTAAGTAAACAAAATTAATATATTCATGTCTACAAAAATAAGTTTTAAGAAATCGGTGACATATCTAAGTGTTTTAATAAATAAAGAAATCTAGAAACACATGTTCTTAAAATTTTTCAAAATTGGTTTCTTGTCTTTCTTTTTATTAAATATTTATATTACATTTTTTTATTTTATTTTTTTTCCTTTTTCTTCTATTAAATACTAATAAATTTATTTTATTTGATAAATAATATGATTGCATTTTAAATCATATTTTTTATATTTTTATGCAACATCTTCAAGAAAAATATATATTACGTTATTTAAACTAAATAACTTTAAATTTTATTTATTTAACCTAGTTTATCGTTTGAATTAATTTCAAAATGATTGATCCGTTCAACCATTTTAATAGTCACTTATGAAATAATGAGCTAAGAATAAACCAGCAAGCCAATTTTAAGAAACCATAAAAATACAAATGGAAAACGACATCGTAGTGGTAAACTAGTGTATTCAATTAAATAATTATAGGTTCCAATCCCAAATTATACACGTCAAGAGGAATTTATTATATAACAAACAATTTTATATATCTCTATAAATTTACAAAATTACATATATTGTTAAATTATATTTAGAGAGTATTGTATATTGTTCTTTAAAAAATTTTATTGTTAGAAAAATATTTAATTTCACATGTTAAATATGTGTGTGTATAATTTCTTGTAATATAAAATCCGAGAGTGTATAAAACAAGTGTTTTTTTTAATCTCTAAATCTAGCATTATTTGGCAAACGAACAACTTGACTTTATTATTTAAAAGGAAACTCATACTGGGAAACCTTCTATTCACCATCTAGAAGCAATTACTTCCAGATAGTAGTCGACCTTGCTTACATCAGGTGTGGTATGTATTCTAGCGGAGGTCGAGTAGTCGATATTTATTACAAGCCTCAAAAGTGAGAGATATACGTTAAAAAAACGCCGCTTAAAATTGTTTTCAGAGAGACTCAAACCCAAGACACTTTATAAGAGAAATCAGAAACAGAGAATAATAGGATAGAAGCCCTTTGATAGCACGTATTCAAAACAAGTTTAATCAAAATCCGGGGGAACATCACTCATTCTTTCCTCTCTTTCATCGCCCACAGTTGAAAATTAAAAACTCAATAATCATCAAGCAACCAAACCTTTATTAATTTAATTTTTTTTTAACGACAACGATCCTACATACCACGTATGTTGTCTTAACAGGGTCCACCGGACTGATGTAAGACGCAACCACACCAGATGCGCAGGAACCACTGGAATGGGTAAACATTCGCCCTCCATTGGTCCAGAACCCGAGATTAGGCTTTAGATTCCTTTCCTCACCTGGATGTCCTTTAAATTACCACTAACAGAGCTCGAACCCATAACCTTTCGATCACAAGGTAAAACTCCAACCAAGAGGCTGAATTTGCAGGATCTTTATTAATTTAATGATACATTGAATCGGATGTTACTGAGCACGAGAGCGTGACTCTTGGAAAAGGCTGTGAGAAAGTGTGAATATATAAAGCAAATCTCGTTTTTTGTAGTGCTTTTTGGGCACAAATTGTTTTTGGGATAAGATTTCGGACCAATTAACGGATAAATGTCTACAACTTATCTTATTACATAGCAACTATCAATTGCACCATAATATAATAACAATAATAACAATATCTTTCTTTTTTTTTTAACGGCCAACTAATCAACTGCCGGATACTTCGTACGCGGCCCCCAATGGCTAAAAGATGCCCAAGCTGGCCATTAGTCCAGACGGACGGATCCCCTAGCCCATCAGCCACCAATTCCCGGAGAAAACCCGACCTAAGCGCCCGCCCGAAGGCATGACGGTGAAATATATAAAGTTTTTAAACTTATAAAATGTATAAGTTGTTCAAAAGGAGCGCGGGATGATGTCTCTAAGACCCTGTTGAAAACGATGGATTGGTGAGTACACATCTTTCGTCCCGACTAAATTTGTTTAGTTGGGTGTTGTATCATATTGAAATGTTGTGACATTTTGTTTAGGAATGTGACATATAAATAACAAGTGTGTTTAGTGACAAAGAACTACAAAATAAGCATAATGCAACCTTTTTGTCATAAATGTTGCATTAGTTGAAGTTGTATCAGCCTAACGCAACCTTTTTATTACATAATGTAAATTTTTTAAAAAAATTGCATTTAAAAAAGTTACATTAAATATAATGCAAATTCATCTAATGTAGCATTTTTTTTAATATAAAGGTAATTAAGGTGATTTTTGTAGGAGTGACAATAATAAATTAAATTCAAATGTGAGAAAGGTGTGAATGAGAGAGAATTATGAATGAAAGGGATGCAAAATGCGTGCATTCTTTACGTTGATGTGTAACGTTCTCAACCTTGTGATTAAGGGACGATTTATAACTTTAAAAGGTTTTTATGTGACAAGTAAAAATAAATCTTTTAAAATAAGTTTTTGCTTAAAATATAAAACACTTGTTTATTTTACTCAAAAAATTCAATATGTATAACTTTTAATGACAAATAACTATTAATGTAAAAACGACGGTGACAAACGACGGTAACTTTGGGATCAAATCATTTAGACATTATCTTTTAAATATTGCCATTTGTTAGTAGAATTGGTCAAAACAATATAAACAAGTAGTATCATTTAAAAAAAAAAAAGAGAAAAGAGAAAACTTCTATTTTGCTCTCTAGTTTGACGAAAGTATCCATTTTGTTCCAAAACTTTCAAAATGTTCATTTCACTCCATTAATTTTCTATTTCGTCTCATTCGACTCCATCTTTTTAACGACGTCCAATCCTTCCGTTTGTTTGCTCCCATGTGAGACTCACGTGAGGGCTTTTATGTCATTTCCTTTACTCACTCCTCTTACACTCCCTAACATTCAAAACCCCTAAATCATTTTCAGAACCATAATATCGATCGTAAAACCTTTAAAATCGTGATATTTTCAAAATCAATCATCTCGTGAAATCATTCAAGAAAATCTTCGAAGGCCGCAATGGGTCGCCGTTTATGGGCTATTCGTGAGAATGTCGCAAAATTTGATTACGAAATCATATACAGTAAACATTTGTTTTAAAATGCATGCAATGTGTTTGCTAAAACCTTGTTTTAAAATAAGCGATCCCAAATCAACTTTTAATTATGGATTACACAAAATCATTTGAAAATAACAAAATCGATCCACAGTTTATTTAATATTGTGAAATATATAATAAGTTGGAAATTTAAAGAATTTGCCACGTTTATTATTACCTTTTTATCCATCAACTGTTTTTAATGTTTATGAAATTTAATAACTAGGTTTTTCCCGTCGCGCGTTGCGGCGGGTTATCACAGTACATTGTCGAGAACTAGTAGAATAAGATTATATATAATCTGCATAAGTATAAGTTACATAGTAAAGCCAAATCTCAAATCAAGAACTTCATATGAATTTTTCATAAAAGCAGAAAATTAGACAAATTTCATTCAAACGAAATTATTATCATCGGCAACTAATTGGTTGAATCAAAACAAAAACCTAAGTCACTAAACAAACATCGATTTTCTATAATAAAAAAAATCAATGTTACCTTCTCTGAATATTACCGAAACCCTAGAAACTGGTCGCAAACAACGCATGTGGTATATATTATCGTCTTAGGTAATTGTAATAATATATATCATAATATAAAAATTTTAGTGGCCAAAATTACAAAAACAAAACTTTTTTATTCTATTTAATTACTATTAATATTATTTAATTATATATATAGCCGCTTTTTTGACTTTAGTATTAATTAATATTGTTATTTAATTATTACTAATATTATGTTATAATATAAAAGTTTTAGTGTTCAAAATTAAAAAAACGAAACTTAGTTATTTCTTTCAAGTTGTCTTTTAATATATATAATATTTTTAAATAGGAAAGTAGTAAGCCGTGGAGCATCTTAATTGTATGATATTATATGAGGTTATTATTGTTACACTCCTGTATCACCGTTCGTAACGACTAGAAATAGGGGTGTTTACGAACCGAACCGAACCGAGCCGAGCCAGGGGTCAGCTAGGACTCAGCTCGGGTTTAAACCGAGCCTGGCTCGGCTCGGATTGTAAACCGAGCCTGAAATCTTGTCTCGAACTCGGCTCGTTTTTAACCGAGCTGGCTCGGCTCGGTTTTCACATAAGAAATTTAATATTTGAATTGCATTTACATCAACTCGGCTCGGTTCATTTTTGGCTCGGTTTTTACATAAGAGAAGATGCGTGAATATGTGGAATTAGGAATTAATAATATGATTTGAGAATTAGGAATTAGTGGAACACGTAATAATTGAGATTCATTTCGTATTTTCATCCTCTTTTATTTTATTTATTTTATTTTTGTTTTTATTTTTTAACATAACTACAAAATAACATTAAAGTATATTTATTAGTGAAACTAACCTTATAGTTTTATATTTTTAGTATAACATGTTGTACAAAAGAGTCGAGGGAGCTACGAGCTGAGCCAGCCCTGGCTCGGACTCGGCTCGGTTACAAAACGAGCTGGCTCGGTTCGGCTAGGTTACAAACGAGCCTTATTCGAGCCGAGCTTTAGCCGAGCTTTAACCGAGCTTTTTCCGAACGAGCTATGAGCCGAATCCGAGCTTCGAGCTTTTTGGACAACCCTAGACTAGAAGTGTTCAAAAAAATTCATATTTAAATCCGGAATATCCGAATTCGAAGTATCCAAAGAATTCTGATATCCAGAAGTTCAGATTCGGATACAGATACGTATTTTGAAAATTTTTGGATAGCTCGGATGTCTAATATCCGAAATAGTTTTTTATGGATAATTGCCAAGCCGGTACATACGATAAGCAAAGAAAAGACCCCCATTTCATAGCGCCTGGGGAAAACAAGTTTGATCGAGGATTGGAGATGAGAGGTGGAAGAAAATGTCAGATAATTTTTCGGATATTCATATAATTTTTCGGATATTTTCACAGATATTTTTTTGCATATTTCGGATATCCGAAATATATTTTATTTGAAAATTTTTATTTTTTTTCTAAGTTCGGATATCCAATTAAATTTCCGAATCTGTATCCGAAATTTCGGATAAGGATTCAGATACTAAAATTACTGTCATAAATTTTCATCGTATATTCGAAAATGAACACCTCTAGTTAGATAGTAGTGTTAAAACTTAAAAGTATAATTATATGTAGTCTAGATATACGGGCTCAAACAAATTCTGCCTTAGGGTATGTGTTATGGGAGGTGAGTGGGGCGTGAGAGGGGCCGGTCACGCCCCGATGGCGCCCTCCCCCTACTACACCCGGGCGTGAGTGGGGCGTGAAGGATGGAGGCGTGAGCTGGGTCACGGGGTGACGAGCGTTTGAGGGAAGGAAAAAAAAAAACCTAAAGGCTATGTGACCGTTTGAAACAAAAAAAAAATAAATTAAACCCTATATAAACTCATTCAACCCACATAAATTTCTTCCAAAATTCTCAAAAATTATTTAAACTCTCAAAAAATCTTCTAATCTTCAAAACTTTCTACACTATCATGGATCCAAACAACCCAAACAACCCATACTTTAACCCGTTTATGAATTGTTACCGACCTCAACTCGATCCAAACAATCCAAACCCGTTTTTAACCTTCTCAAATTGGTACGCACAACAACCTTTTTTCAACCAAAACTCACCCGCCTTTGACAACGTATCTGAGAATCAACCGCCTTTGACAATGGATTAATTTTTTTTATAGTATTTTTTATTATGTAATTTTTTTTATTATGTAATTTTTTTTAGTTTTATTTTGTAATTTTATATTTTTTTAATTATATTATCTCTTTTTTGAATTTTATTTTCAATTAAAAATAATAAAAATCAAATAATAGAATATTGAATAAAGGTGGTGATGACGTGGAGTGATGGGGGCGTGATGGATAACATAGGAAAAGATGATGTGCAGTGATGAGGGGGTGATGGTGTTGGTTGATTATGTGGCGCCTACGTGGCGCCTACGTGGAGTAAGGGGGGCTTGATGATAACACATAGCCTTAATGTAAGAGAAAAAAGCTAAAATCTTTTGTAAATAAATTCGCATAAAATATAATAATTAATGTTTTTATGTCGCACGCAATACATAAATAAAAATATTTACAATCCTTGTACAAGGATACACCACGTAGCCGTTTTATCAAAAACTAAATATTTATTATTTTAATAAATAATTAAACACTTTGGGATTCATACTTCTTCATGGGAGGCTCAATATGTCATTAAGTTTAAAACGACATAAAATTTCTTTCTTTTTCCAATTGTAGTTGTATCACAAGTGGTTCATGTTGACCCCTTCGAACCAACTATTTTTACCACCTCTTAAGAAAAGACAAAACTATAAATAATAATAATATATTATCTCTTTTATGAATAATAAATTAGCTTATAATTTACGTTCTTTTAGAACATCAACACCTGAACCAGAAGATCACCGAACAAGATTTGGATCATATGACAACACCTGAAGGCATGATAACCCCACCTTAGAAGGAACCCTTTAGAAAAAAACCGTAACCTTCCTAGCCCTAATATGCCTTGGTAAGGATTTGAACATTTGAATTTTGATTTGAAAAGTCATAAAGCAACCCCTTTGGTAAATAATTTAGGTACTAGGGATGATATCGAAAATAATCATATGGTTGAAACTTTGTTCTAAGTATTCAAATTCATATACGATTTGATTCAAAGTTGGGAGCTTAGTTTCTGTCTAGGTATGCGACCTTGGATTGTTGTTGCATATTCAGCTCCTGTTGCCGTTGCGACTGTTGTTTTCTTGATCTACCTAATTGGTCAAGGAAGCTTTTCTGATGTATGCCTCTAGGAATTTCTAGTATTTTCAACTTCCTTCATCCCTCAGGACCAACAAGGGGTAGTACAGGAATATTCATCTGTTGTCCATTGACTACGTCTTTCTACCTGATCTTAGGCCTTGACTCACCCTCCGTGGATGAACCTTGCGGAGGAACCCTTAGGTTTTCGGGGCATTGTATTTTCACCAATGTTTGTGTCACTCAAGCCGACATTCTCGCTTCCGCTTCGTCCACTAGTGCTCGCGCGGGTGCTTCACTCTAAGGCGGAACGCTCCCCTACCGAGATCAATGAAATGACAGAATCCATAAAATTATTCAACAGGCCCTAGAAGGAATTCCGGGAGGGCCCTATTAAAATTTAGAAATTTGCCGCTTTGATAGAGTAAAAGATACTGTATGGAATGAATCCGGTAGCACAGCCGAGACAGCGACGGGTTCTCTGCCCCTGCGGGGATGGAGCGACAGAAGTTTTGAGAATTCAAGAGAAGCTCACTGCGAGACGAGCCGTTCGTTCCAAAATTCGAATTATAGATTTACTAATAGAGTGTTTTATTATCGAATCAGAATAGAAAAACTTGAAATTTGATTTAAAAATCACCACATCAAATTTCGATTCAAATTTTTAAATATGAATGTGGTTCGATACGAAGTCTAATATCAATTTTGAATTACTTTCCAAAATTCGAATTAAAAGTATGCATATAACTTTTTTTATTTTATACATATGAGTGGTTTAATTTAACATATACAAATTTTAGAAATTAAATAATAGTTTACCTATTAGACATCGTCTAAGAATTCACTTTTATCTATTATAATACTAATTTTTTTAAAGGCATATGTTATGTTTTTAGAACACTTTAAAATGTGTTTATGTCTCTCTTTTATTAAATATTTGTATAATACTTTTTTAAACATAATTTGTCTTCTTTTTTATCTATTAAATAGTAATGATTTTATTCAATTTGTTAAATAATATAATTAAATTAAACCATATTTTTATATTTTTATAAAACATCTTTAAAAGAATTATGGTATCTTATTTAAAATAACTAATTTTAAAATTTATTTAGGGTAAATTACTGAGATGGTTCATGTGATTTGCTAGTATTTTTATTTTGGTCCATATGTTTCATAAATTACACATATGATTCCAAATTTTAATCATTTATAACACATAATCTATATGTGAATGTCATTTGGTCAAATATGTGAGGGTAATTTGGTAACATAAGGGTTATATGTGTTACATATATCTAAATTTTGGGACCATATGAGTAATTTATGAAACATATGAACCAAAAGTAAAATATTAGCTAAATACATGAAGTATATCGGTTATTTGTTCATATATTTATTTAATTTATGTAAAACAAAGATTTTTAACCTATTAATCTTATATAAAAATCATTTAAAATACTTACCTCTTTAAATACATGATGAAATCTAGCACCGGTAATGATTAACTAATAATAATCTGTCTTAGCAATGAGGGAACAGTACTATACAATCATTTGTTTATAAAATAACTTTTTTTTGAACAGCATTTATAAAATAACTAGTTATATGTTCGTGCATTATGTCGTTTACAAATAAAATTATATATTTATAATATTTTTTCTAAATTTATATAATTCAAATAATTTTATTACATAAAAAATATAAAATAAAACTACAATTATAAGTTATAAATCTTTAAAAGTTTTTTAATACACCACATTTGTTATTTTGTTTGAAATTAAGAAATTCGTTAACATGTTTAAGCTTAAAATATTAATTTCAAAAGTTAAGAAAGTTATTGATAGATTTTGCAAACAATAGTTAATAGAATTAATATTTCTGAAATAACAAACTTTGTTATAATTTGTTGTAAAACATAATATATGACTGTCTATTTTACAAAAATATACTGCTAATAGTATCAAAACTATATTAATAGTATCAGCCTACTGGTTGGGGTTTCATCTTGTGACCGAGAGATCATTGGGTTCGAGCCATGTCAGGGGCGATTTAAAGGACATGCAGGTGAGGGAAGTAATCTTAAGCTTAATCTCGGGTTTTGACCCATTCCAGGGGGTTCCCACGCATCTGATGTGGCCACGTCTTACATCTGCCTGATGGGCCCTGTTAAGACAACATACATAATATGTAGGATCGTCGGCTCGTCGCCGTTCAAAAAAAAGTTAAAAAAAATAATAATAAAAATGAAGTAAATTCACTAATACACAAATGGGCAAAAGCGACCAAAAGTTGCAACAATCAAAAAAAGGTCACAAAGTTAGCGACCGTGTTTGTGAAGGAATTCTAAATGGTTGCAACTTTAGCAACCAATACAAAATTGGTCGCAAAATTAATGACCAAAAATTTTTGGTTGAAAAATGGTCGCAAATTTAGCAACCAAAACAAAACCGGTCGCAAAATTAGTGACCAAAAAAATTCGGTTGCAAAATTAGTGACCACTTAAGTTTGAACGTTAATTTCGGTTGTCTTTTGTTTTCAAATCTTCATGTTCATTAAAAGTAATGTGTAGAGGCATGATTTCCATCATCTTTTAGTTATGTATATGTTATACAAGATCGTGTTATTGATTGGTGTTCTTTGATTGTTGTACCATTAGGTGCTAAACGTAGTATTTTAGCCTTATAATTAAGTTGCTCATTGACGTTTGTTATTAAAATCGTACGTTTTTTGTTTGTTGTTGAAATAATTACTGAAATATTAAACAAAATTTTATAAAAGTTATCTTTAGAATTATGGTTAAACACACACACAAAATAACAAATATTTTATATAAATGATATTAAAATGTTTAGAAAAGTATAAAAACAACATTTATACATATATTATTGATTTAATTACATAATAAATCTGCTTTCGAATAGACTTTGATTACACCGAGTAAGGATGCGAAAGCAGCTAACGTTATTTAGAAAGTAAAAAATAAATATGGAGGGCAAAAAGTGTCAAATTCGAAACTAGTAATAAGGGGAAAGAATAAGAGGGACTAAAGCTGCCAATATTTCAATCTCACTATCCCTTTTACCCTCTTCACCCGTTTTCTTGATCCAACCCGATCCAAGAACAAGTTTCGACCCGTTTTGATCTTTAGCCGTAGTGGATAAATCCTATCAAGTTTTTAAATTTTATCAACAAACAAGCTAGAAGGAATGAGAAAAAAAACGAAATCTAAGCTGATAAAGACAATTTTAAACCCAATTGGCCCTGTAAACGCAAAGGATTATCTCGAATTTAAACTTGACATTAACAAGTATAAAAATCGAATTAAATTCACCTAATCGTGCATATAACTGCTACGAATCGTTCTGGGCACACAAAACACCCTCACAAATCGATTTGATCTCAAAATCAAGGTGCTAAAGTCTTATTTTTAATCCAAGAAGTTTTTCTTACTTTATACACAATACATAGGTCATCGATTCAGCATTGGCTAAAAAGGGGGAGAAAACCTCCAATAAGTAGTTCAAATCATTTTATCGATATGAGTGTTCTATATTGATAAAATATTTATTTTGAAACCATCTCTATATTAACATAATGGTAGAAAGAGTATCATGCTGCGTCTGGACTTCAAACAGTTTAGCTTTAACCATGTTAATGGTCCCACATTATTGGTTGATAGAGAATCAAAGTGGATTTTCCAATAACTTACGAAATGATATAGTTTTTACATTTGATTTCTGAATTTATTCAGAAGTAATTCGCGACGGTCGAACGTTTCTAAACTTCAAATCGAAAACCACCCAAACGAACACAAAAGTTGGTCATCTTTACACCATTACCTTCGTTTTATGGTCACAAACAATAGCCCTATGGTTTTGGATCCAATCGAAGTGTTAATCGAACGAATTTTGGATCCAAAGGGATTAGGGTCCTGGGCGATTTTGAAGGATGATTAAGTATAAAAGAAACAAAGGTCTCTCGTTCTCAGGGCTCCAGACCAACTGATCTGAAGCTTTTGATGTAATTCAAATACAATTTGGGTACCTTGTTCGAAGAAGGTACCTTGTTCGATTCCAAGCAAGGGCTTTTTGAGCCATTTTTTTCTTTTTTATTTTAAGGTTATTTTAAGATATTTTTTTTAATACAGTAACTCGATAGTTTTTATGTAATTCAAATACACTTTGGGTAAAGCATTCAGCCATTTAAGCTCATGCAGGGTTGACCCAAGACCATTATCTTCTCCACAAACTTTATGTACAATTAGGGTATTCCATATGATCAACAGAATAACGGTATTACTGTTAGCTATTTGTTAAAGGTTTTATATGTTCATATGCAGTGGAGTACTGGACTATTTTCAACCCATTTGAAGTGTTTTCAATTTACACAACCATTCTTAGTAAATCTCACTCGTAACATGGCCATTTATAGGATCTGAAAAGGGTCCTCTCATTCTTGTACAAACAAACACAACCATACATATAATTAAACAAAAACACAAGCATTTAAAGATAGAGATACTATATAAGCGGAATGGTGACACGAATACACGATAAACCGAAACAATATGTAGTACTGTAATATCATAAGATATATCATAGAGCAAGCATATATACATAAAATACAATAGAGACAAACATGCAAAATTCTTCTAAAATGCAATAGGAATCTATGTCCAAAGACACTGCCACTCTGCATCTACATTATGTTCTAAAATCCTTAACCTTAATCCTACACCTTCATGAACTTCAATCATGGATTATGTCCTCAAAGAGGTGCAATTGAAGCAAATCCTGACAATATGTTCATCTTTTATAACCTTAATGATAAATTATATTATTGCACTTTTACTGCAATAATAAAGAATTGGCATACCTGAGACAACTATGTGATGAAGATCTGCCTCAGAATCGGCATACTGAACAATTAAAAATAGAGAATTAGTTACTCAGGCATTCAATTATGATATTTTTTACATCAAAGAAATAATAATTCAAATTTTTATGGAACTTATGAAGTAACCAAAAAAGAAAAATCATATACATGATAGAAGATATTTAGCTAAGTTACTTTACCATCAGTAGCCAAACTTCGCCTCGTTAGCTGACATAAACTGATTAAATTATCATGGTTGAAGTGTGGATTGTGTCGAAGCATTATTTCAGATGTGGAATCTAATATCAAAGCACAAATGCTTGAAGCCATCATGGTACATGACCAGTCAACCGCATTTAATTAACACCAGATCGTATAGAGAAAAAGGAAAAAAAAAAAAAAAACCTTAAATGAGATGGAGTATCTTCAGACGCGATAGGTTTGCATTTAAAAGACTAAACAAATGCTTAAATAAGATGCAAATAAAACGCAACTGATAACTGCCCAAGATGACATCACTCCCATTAGCCTGATAAAATAAGCATCATCCAAGTGGCCCCGGATCTGCTTTGTCTGATAACACAAAAAACATGTATACAAGTCGATAAATATATTGATCATAAAGATTCTGATTGCCAGACGATACACAATCAACCCATGAGAGGAATGCTCTGGTGTGTTTATAGTGAGATATTGGTATACTAGAAACTAACATACCTTCAAAAGAAGATTTAAGATTGTATCACATGCCAAGAAAATGGGATCATTATCCTCCAAGGTACCGGTATCTTACAAAAGCAATTTGATTAGGCATTCTACAACCTTTAAATTAAGCCAAAATAAAATTTTTAGATAAACAAGTAACAATCATATGTTGCATTTCTTGATATGAATTACAGTACATCTTATATTAGCACGCATACAACTTAGGAATTAGGATAGTCACTTACTGCTTTATATGTTTCAGAGGAGACAATAAGTTGACATCCGTCAGCCTCCATTGTTATTTGGCATAGCATAGGAAGCAAGAAGCAAACTGAATAAAAGGGGCTACAGTTGACAAATCACATTTGTGAAACTTACTTTCAAAATGAATAAATAGTAAAACTATTTAAATAAATGAAATCAAAATAGACAAACCTTTGTTCATCTTCACCTTGAACCGAAACTATGAACCCCAAAAGCTCCACAACTTTGTCATTACATGCAGCTGGAGTTTCAGTAAGGTAACTTGAGGAAATATAAGGAAAAAAGATGAAGAAACCACACAAAACTATAGTTACAAAAATAAATTATAAAACTGACGTGAGGATTACCTTCCAACAACCCTTACCGAAGCCAGCCCTACCCACACACATATTACTCCGACACAAAAACATAGTTATTAGACTTAGATTAGAAATAAGGATAAGGATTAACAAAGGAATTTCAATCTCTTTAAAATTTAACCGTTTCCACCAATTAGCCAACTGATTTACTAGAGACATAACCCAAAGATGCAGCTTGAGCTTCCACCGGTAGTCCATACTAATTGTTTTCATTAGGATATGAATCATTCAACTGGCTGATTAATCAGAAACAGCCTCTGCCCCCCAGATATTCATAGCTTGAACAGTGGACGCAGATGGAGATGTTCATTTTAAATTATTATCTGATAATTTTTTTAATCATGTTCATTTTGTTTTGAAGCCTGTTAAGCTTATTTGGTTAATTTATGCAGATGGAGATGTTCATTTTAAATTATTATCTGATAATTTTTTTAATCATGTTCATTTTGTTTTGAAGCCTGTTAAGCTTATTTGGTTAATTTATCTAACTATTTACATTGAAGTTATAGAAAATGGCGTGGTTTACTAATCGACAATGGATGTATCAAAGAACAAACAGTGATGGATTTGCCTATTCTAAAGAAGGAGCTATAGATAAAAGGGTAACTAAACATGGTAGGATAGTCTATGACATTAAATGTCCATGTTTTAAGTGCCAAAATGTATTCTATAGAAGTAAAGCAACTATTCGTAAGCATTTGCTTGGCAACGGTTTCATGGAAAATTATACTAAATGGCATGCACATGGTGAAACTTCCATCCATGATGAAGGACAATCCTCAACTGCAATGGAAGTTGATGATGGTGATGATGATGGTTATCAACGTATGGTTCTGGATAGCATGCCTCCTAATTATAATCCGCCCCATCATGCAAATTTAGGTTCAGATACTTTGGGAGGACACACACCAAATCCGAAGCAAAAGGATTCTACGACATGTTACAAGCTGCCGATGAACCTTTGTGGGAAGGTAAGAAAGCTACAAATAGTTCAAAGTTAGAAGCCGCCACAAATTTTTTGAATTGGAAATCATTGTTCAATGTATTTACTGAATGTTACAATTATATTCTTTTCATGGTTAAAGCAATGATGCCGGAAGAGAATAAGCTCCCTGAAAGCTTCTATGACACGAAAAAAATTCTACAAAAGCTTACTTCCTAAAGAAAGCATCGATGTTTGCAAACACCATTGCATGTTATTCTATAAGCAAGACAACATACTGACACGGTGCAAACATTGCGGGGAACCTCGTTACAAGAGTGAAAAAAATAAGGTGTCTAATTTGGTGTTGACGTACATGCCAATTGGTCCTAGACTTAAAAGGTTGTATATGTCTACAAAGACGGCTAAAGATATGACTTGGCATCATAATCACAAAACAAAGGATGGAAGTATGGCACATCCAAGTGATAGTAAAGCTTGGAAGCATTTTAACTAGATAAATCCCAACTTTGCGAATGAGATACGGAATGTTCGGCTTGGGTTATGCACCGACGGGTTTAATCCAAATAATTCAAACTCAAATCCTTTCTCACTATGGCCTGCCTTTCTTACAGTCTATAACTTGCCTCCTTGGATGAACTTGAAAGATTCGTTTATTAATTTGAGTTTAGTTATTCCTGGAAGAAAGAGCCCCGGTCAAAACGTTGATGTGTTTTTAAGACCGTTGATAGACGAGTTGAGACAATTGTACGATGAAGGTATTGAAGTTTTTGACGCTTATCGTAAAGAAAATTTTATGATGAAAGCTATCCTTTTGTGGACGATTAGTGATTTCCCAGCCTACGCGATGTTATCCAGTTGGAGCACGCATGGAAACTTAGCTTGCCCATACTTCAACAAAACAAATAATCCATATGTTTCAATTAAACAAATATAATCAAAACATAAAAAAACATATCTCTTAAGAAGAATGATTTAGTCTTTAAGCAAGTGATCTTCAACACCAAAAAAATGAACAAACTGATAAGGAACAGATCATGATATACAATAATACAAAACAAGAGAAACTCAAACAATGATTCTCTAAACATAATAGCATTCAAGAGACAATGACTCTCCTGAATTTCTTCTTTATTCAGACAAATGTGTAACACAATTACATATTAAATAAACATCAAGAAAACAATACTAAAAACTTCTACAGCAAGGAAATCACACCCAAGTTTTACACACACACACACACATATATATAGGGGAGGGTTCCTAAGAAAACCACCATTTTGGAGAAAACTAAGAAAATTAATCACAATTGTTATCAATCAATTTCGTTTTTCGTTTTTTGTTTTATTAAGGTTATATTTGTTAACAAAAAGAAAAACATAAAAAAAAAACATATGTAAGTTATGTTATTACATATATGTAACTCATTGATTACATATACGTAACTTGTAAACTACATGAGTTACATATATGTAATTTTATATGTTACATATACGTAACTTCGTGATCTACATATTTTTATTAAAAAAATTTTGTTGTTTATAACATTTCTAAGCTAATAATAAAAAATCATGAAATTTTTTTAAAAAAAATTGATTGGTTAGTAGGAGTTTTCTTAGTTTTCTCCAAAGTAAGAAGTTTACATTTGAACCCTCCCCTATATATATATATATATTGGTAACATATAAGAACGAATTGTGTTTTCACATGGACCTCCACTTGTAAAAGTAATGAAATCTAACCATTATATGTGAAGATAAATAACAACGAAACTCTTACAAAAAAGAGAATGATCTCAAATTAGAATGTTATGTTGTTTACACAAAGGTAAAGTAAATTACAAGTAAAGTTGAACACGAGAATCCAACCAATACAAGCAAACGTACTGCAAAGACATAAGCATATCAAATTCACTGTTCACCCCTTTCCACCAGTAACAACCTGAGTTAAGCCACAACCTGTGAGAAAAGTGAGCCTTAACTATATCACCAGGTTGCCCCTTGTACACCAGCACCATGTCTATCAGAGGCCATACCAGCTAATGACCTATGATGTGCAGCTTACCATGCCCTTGCCCACTGCAACTATTGCCCACTATGTGCATCAAAGCCCACATTATCAGCCACCATAACCAACCAGAAAGTCATTCAACGTGCCACCCAATAATAATATATGAGGCCCAATTAGCAGCCTCCATGACCCCATTATGCTATTCCCCCTTGCTTCTACTAACCATCCAATTAAGCCCATGACCCAGACCCTTATGTTGTATGTAATTACCCCCATACTATAAAAGCCCACAACAATGGAGTTTCCTAAGCCTCCAGGCCCAGTAGGCCCGCCCTAGCTCCTAAAAACTCCCAATATTATCAAAGTTCATGCTGCCAGCAAGCTTACTGGTCCACAACCCATTGTAACCAAAAAACCTAACCAACCAGCTCTCAATATGACAGTTACAGTAATTAGCATGAATGCAAGTATTGTTAGCCAACCCATTAGTCTCAACCGTTCTGACAATAATAGCCCACACTATCTTAAGACCATTATAACACATGTCTCTATCATCTCTATGCCACAGCCAGAGACATCCGAGGACCAAATCAGTAGCATGTGAGTGAGCCATAGCTGATTGCCTGGGCCACCCTCCCATCAACCAGCCTATGTATGCAGCCCCATGCTCCCAACAGTCCAAAAAAAAGTATAATAGCAAGACAGCTGGGTACACCTTCTGTTGGCATTGAAATAGTAACCCTCTAGAATGAATGCTTCCCATACTATGGACAGCACACGTGCAAATCAAACTTCTTTCACCCCAACTAAAGTCCTCATAAGCCCCATACTGAAGCAAGAAACGCGATCAAGATCAGCAATTAAATTAGGATGTACAAAACGGGTTGGAACCAGAATCTTGGGCATAGCTCTACAACTAAACCAAATAACCTTGCACCTGAAATTGCAGCCACCTGGATATAAGTATACTAGTACAAGGGCAAAACTAGTAACTACTTTGCATATAAGTGGTGACCCAATACATCCCAATCCCATAACAAAACCAGTAACCCACGAAGTTATAGGTTTTAATAACCCAACCCAATTGATAACACATTTTATGGTTACATTTTGACTTTGTCCAGATCTAATGACAAAACAAATCAAGAAAATTAAAAGTTTAACAATAGAAGGCAATATGTAGAAAAAATGTGATTTGTTTTTTTTTACTTTTCAACTATGTTGTCTTTTAGTATATGTATACTTTCGCTTTAATCCGCACTTCATAGATTTTTTGTAAAAAGTTTACTGTATTTTAACCCAAACTCATTCTGTTCTATGATGTGGTGTTATGGATTGAACATATTAGCTCTCTCTCTACATTTTGACTTTGTCCAGATCTAATGGCAAAACAAATCAAGAAAACACAAATTTTAACAATAGAAGGCAATTAGTATGAGAAAGAAAGACAATTGAGGATACAAGAGAACAAAAAAAGACTAAGTGATCTAGGAGTTAAAAATATAGTAAAATCTTTGACTAGTTTAGCTGAAAGTCAACAAATGAAGCAAAAAACAGTCAAACGCAACTCTCATGCGGGGGATGTAGACTATGTTTCCAGTGCAGAAGATGATAGTGAGGACGATGACCACCAAGTTGGTGGTAGTGTTATTGCATCCAAAAAGGTAATTTGATTATCAAAAACACAACAAATAGTTACGATGAGGGATGTTGAGATCTTTCAAGGTATTATTTTGTTAAGCTTAAATTTCTTAAAATCAAAGTACATTTTATAGTAATTTGTTTTGTTATTCTTTAAGCAGGTAGTAGAGTGGATATGGAAGTAGATGATGTTGATCAAGATGATGAATATGAAGACATTGATAGTGGCATCGGTGGACGATTACACTCTGATTCATATGAGACAGGTTCTCTACACGAGAGCAGTGATGATGATGAGTCAACTGTTGGCCGACGAGGACCAGTTGCCCCTACCCCTTTACCTGAACCCAGAAACCGTGAGCAAATTTTTATTATACATGGAGAGTAAGTCTGTGTGTGATATTAATATTGTCTTAATATTGTTTATTTATTACAAGTTAGAGGTGTTCACGAGCCGAGCCAGGGTCGGCTCGGACTCCGCTTGGATTTAAACTGAGCTTGGGCCGCTTGGCTCGGCTTGTAAACCGAGCCTGAAATCTTGGCTCGGATTCGGCTGGTTTTTAACCGAGTTGGCTCGGCTCGGCTCGGTTTGTTTTTGGCTCGGTTGTTACATAAGAAATTTAATATTTGAATTGCATTCACTCCTTACGTAAAAACCGAGCCAAAAACGAACCTAGCCGAGTTGAGGTGAATGCAATTCAAATATTAAATTTCTTATGTAAAAACCGAGCCAAAAACAAGCCGAGCCAAGCCAACTCGGATAAAAACGAGCCGAGTCCGAGCCAAGATTTCAGGCTCGGTTTACAATCCGAGCCGAGCCAAGCGGCCCAAGCTCAGTTTAAATCCAAGCCAAGTCCGAGCTAACCCCTGGCTCGGCTCGTGAACACCTCTAACTTGTAATAAATAAACGATATTAAGGCAATATTAATATCACACACAGACTTACTCTCCATGTATAATAAAAATTTGCTCACGGTTTCTTGGTTCAGGTAAAGGGGTAGAGGCAACTGGTCCTCGTCGGCCAACAGTTGACTCATCATTATCACTGCTCTCGTGTTGAGAACTTGTCTCATATGAATCAGAGTGCAATCGTCCACCGATGCCACTATCAATGTCTTCATATCCATCATCTTGATCAACATCATTTACTTCCATATCCACTATACTACCTGCTTAAAGAATAACAAAACAAATTACTACAAAATGTACTTTGATTTAAATAAATTTAAGCTTAACAAAATAATACCTTGAAAGATCCCATCATCCCTCATCGTAACTATTTGTTATGTTTTATTTTATTTTTTT
Organism: Mikania micrantha; assembly: GCA_009363875.1. Classification (NCBI taxonomy): domain Eukaryota; kingdom Viridiplantae; phylum Streptophyta; class Magnoliopsida; order Asterales; family Asteraceae; genus Mikania; species Mikania micrantha. Next base: position 4,361 of record SZYD01002399.1, on the reverse strand, counting down.
GCATTTGAGGATGAGGAAACCTTTTGGGAGACATTAGGAGTAACTATATGCCGTATCTTTTTTAGGTTAGCAACTTTACTCATTGACATTGGTGGAATATATTGTGGACGTTTTTGCTATAACAAATTGTGTTCGTTAGAATAATGTGCATCTAAAATAAATGAAGTTTTGATAATCAAATTACCTTTTGGATGCAACAACACTACCACCAACTTGTTGGTCATCCTACTCACTATCATCTTCTGCACTGGGAATATAGTCAACATCCCCCGCATGAGAGTTGTGTTTGACAGTTTTTTGCTTCATTTGTTGACTTTCAGCTAAACTAGTCAAAGATTTTACTATATTTTTAACTCCTAGATCACTTAGTCTTTTTTTGTTCTCTTGTATCCTCAATTGTCTTTCTTTCTCATACTTATTGTCTTCTATTGTTAAACTTTGTGTTTTCTTGATTTGTTTTGCCATTAGATCTGGACAAAGTCAAAATGTAGAGAGAGAGAGCTAATATGTTCAATCCATAACTCCACATCATAGAACAGAATGGGTTTGGGTTAAAAAAACTGTAAACTTTTTACAGAAAATCAATGAAGTGGGAATTAAAGCGAAAGTATACATATACTAAAAGACAATATAGTTGAAAAGTAAAAAAGAAAAAAACAAATCACGTTTTTTCTACATATTGCGTTCTATTGTTAAACTTTTAATTTTCTTGATTTGTGTTGTCATTAGATCTCGACAAAGTCAAAATGTAACCATAAAATGTGTAATTAATTGGGTTGGTTATTAAGACCTATAACTTCGTGGGTTACTGGTTTTGTTATGGGGTTAGGATGTATCGGATCACCACTTATATGCAAAGGAGTTACTGGTTTTGCCCTTGTACTAGTATAATTATATCCAGGTGGCTGCAATTTCAGGTGCAATGTTATTTGATTGAGTGGTTTAGTTGTAGAGTTATGCCTAAGATTCTGGATCCTACCCGTTTTGTACATCCTAATTCAATTGCTAAACCTGATCGTGGTTTCTTGCTTCAGTACGGAGCTTATGTGGGCTTTAGTTGGGCTATTGGGAGCATGGGGCTGGATACATAGGCTGGTTGAAAAGGGTCTGGGTCATGGGCTTAATTGGATGGTTAGTAGAAGCAAGGGGAATACCATAATGGGGTCATGAAGGCTGCTAATTGGGCCTCATATGTAATGATTGGGTGGCACATTGAATGGCTTTCTGGTTTGTTATGGTGGCTGATAACGCGGGCTTTGCTGCACATAGTGGGCAATAGTTGCAGGGGCAAGGGCATGGTAAGATGCACAGCATAGGTCATTAGCTGGTTTGGCCTCTGATAGACATGGTGCTGGTGTACAAGGGGCAACCTGGTGATATAGTTAAGGCTCACTTTTCTCACAGGTTGTGGCTTAACTCAGGTTGCTACTGCTGGAAAGGGATGAACTTTACTTGGCAGTACATTTGCTTGTATTGGTTGGATTGTATTCGTTGGATTCTCGTGTTCAACTTTACTTGGCAGTACATTTGCTTGAAGTTTTTAAAAAACGACTCATTTATACCCAAACTAATTTTGCTTAAAATCTGTTCTGACCCGTTACCCAACCCCCCATTTTGCCAGGCTTACAAATAATAAAGCTAGAGTAAAAAAATGAATAGAAATAAAGAGTTAATAGTTTTACCTCACAGATCACAAAAAACTAGTTAATAGTTTTACCTCTTCAGATGCAGTCAACACCACTCAAAGATTCGATGGGCAACTCCAACTTGAAATCTCTGTTACAGCAACAGCTTGAGAATCCAAATTGGTTTTCCAATATCACCTTCTAATCTCAATCCTGCCACTGATTAGAATAGAAATTAGAATATCCTCGATCATTACATAATCGACAATAAAATAAAGCCACCCACATTTAGCACTATAAAAAACCAATTCAATCAACATAAATAAAATAAACATTAACGTAAAGAAAATGATGTTTGAACTAAATAGATTATTTGTTTAGCTGTAACTCAATTTGACTTGAACTAAATTGAAGTTTTAAAAAAAAACGACCCATTTATACCCAAACTAATTTTGCTTAAACCCATCATGACTCGGACCCGTTATGATCCGTTACCCAACACGACACAACCCACCCATTTTGCTATGCTTAAAAATAACAAAGCTAGAGATAAAAATTGAATATAAATAAAGAGTTAATAGGTTTACCTATGATTCCAATTGTTTATAATATATTCATGAGCAGGTGGTGATTATAATTTATTTATGTATGGCTTCAAATACAACAATTATTATGTGTATATGAGCTATTACCCATACATTAATTTGTTTGAAAATTGAAAAAACTTAAGTCCCTTTGAGAAAGCTTAATTTGTTTCAAATACAACAATTATTCTTGTGGTTTGGGACCAGCATGTTCAAGGTTTTGTTATGTTTTCTGTGCTGTCAAAATTGAAAACACTTAAGTCCCCTTTGAGAAAGCTAAGTTTCAAACAGGGTAATTTTTTGACAAGGTTCACAAACTCAAGCATTAGTTGGAAATTATTCAGGACCATATTACCTGTGATCCTTTGAATAGGGAATTAAGAGATGAAGAACAGGGTTATCTGGTTGCTTCTCAGAAAGCAGTTAGGGATGAGCAGGCCTTCCTAAAACATACAACAAAATGGTAATTATAAAATGAGTGCTGCTGAAATGATAAAAGAAGTAACTAATGCAAAAATTATAAAATGGCCATAATTATGTATGGGGGTAATTACATACAAGTATACAACATAAGGGTCTGGGTCATGGCGGCTGATAACGTGGGCTTTGCTGCACATAGTGGGCAATAGTTGAAGTGGACAAGGGCTGCACAGCATAGGTCATGAGCTGGTTTGGCCTCTGGTCGACATGGTGCTGGTGTACAAGGGGCAACCTGGTGTTATTGTTAAGGCTCACTTTTTTTCACTGGTTGTGGCTTGCTTCTTGGCACGAATGGCTAATATATAAGAATTGTCAAAACTAAAACTATATATACAAAAAGGATTTATACATGTCAACAAGGAAGTCACCAGGGAAGCATGACAGAAACCTTTCACATTGGAGAATCTATCTTTGCTAAAAATCAAACCAAAAGCAAACAAAATATTGGATTTCAAATAAAATTTACATTTATGCATTTCGTCAAGCAGTTGGTGTGCCACAGACAAACAGCAACATAATCCATCACTAGTACTACAATTAATCCATATCAATGACGTTTTAAATTAAAAGCAACATCAAAAGGCTAATCAGTAAACGAACAATAAAAATAACAAAATATCTCCAACTAATGACATACGAATGATGGAACCTGGTCGATTGAGGATACCCTTTGAAAATGAGAGCCGCCGGTGATAATGGACCAAGAATGAGGGGATCGTGGTCGATGTTAATTCACGTTGAGTGCGAGATCGTGCAGATCATCTGCTGGCAGGTGATTATTAGGTTTTGAGGTGAATAAATTTTATGGGTTTTGTGTTTTGAGTGAGGGAAACTGGGCGGGATTGATTTGGGATTTTTGAGTGAGAGGGAAAAGTTACTAAATAATGGGATTTTTTTTATCCAGTCAACATATATATCATTCTTAAAACCAAGGGTTTCTAGCCTAATGGTTACTCCTATGGCTTTCCTATGAGAGGAGGTCACGGGTTCAAATCCATCTCAAGGCGAAATAGAGGTCATTGGGAGGTTAGGGGTTTTCCGGTGCGGTTTCCTCCTAGGGTGGTGGTGGGTCTCAACGGAGGTCATGGTAACTAGACCTTGGTGACGTGGCCTGGAAATCAGTGGTTCACACGTTGAGATCAAATGTCGTTCAAAAAAATATACCAGTCTTAAAAGGAAAATTGATGAGATTAAAAAACAATAGTTTTATCTATGATTCCAATTGTTTATAATATATTAATGAGCTAGTGGTGACTAGGGGTGTAAACGAACCAAGGCAAACTCGTGAAATACTTGAGATCGGATCAGTAAAAAACTCGAACGAGCCGAGCCTTAACGAGCTTTTTGAATATATAATTTTTATTTATTATATTAAGTGTTTAGTTATAAAATGAAGAGTTAATTACACGGATGGTCCATGTGGTTTACCCAGATTGCATGGATGGTCCCTAACTTTCCAAAAATTACAACGGTGGCCGAATACTTTGCAAAATCGTAACACAGATGGTCCCTGGGTTGGATGTCTGTTATCTTTTGCTGTTAAATGTATGCAAAATGACCATTATACCCTTAATTATAAACCCATTTTGCAGTCTCACCTAAACCCCATCCAGAATTGAAAAAGAGACCACGACCTTCCTCCTTGCCGGAAAAAAAAAACCACCACCACGAC
>SZYD01002398.1:0-46391 GCA_009363875.1 Mikania micrantha | reverse complement strand
TACATGATGAGAGTGACTAGTAATGGTGTAAATCACTGTACTTTCAGTTGTCCGTACGTCCGTACATCCGTACGATTGTACTATTACGACTGGAGATTTATTTATTATGATGATTATGAAATTATTGACTGACATTACTGATATTATCACTGTTACTGGTATACATGATTATAATTTATTATACGCGTAAACCACTGGGAAGTTTAGTTGTAATTCACTAAACAGACCCGTAGTGTTTATCGCGGTTACTTATCACTAATAATGATGGATTATTGGTCTGAGAATGGATTGAGATGGAATTGGGAGTTTTGTTTGAGTCTGGTTACTAAACGTAGTCAAGACCCATGGTCATGGTTTATCGAAATAGCGGTGGGACGGTGGCTAGGGCAGTTGCGACTGACCCTTACATATGCCCTATATATATGCATATTTCGGTCTATCATGGATGTGTCAGTGACTAGGGTTTAGTGGGTTTTGGTTTGGGAAATGATAATATTAATGTATTAAATAATGGAAATTTTATATCCGATGTGAGGTTACGGTCATTATTTAAACGCGAGTATTGATTCAGAAATATTAACTTAATAATGTATTCGCGTGGGTGACGATTCACACGAATATAATTATTAAGAATAATATACTGAAATGATATTCATAAATAGTAATTCAAATCGAAATACGGTACGAGCATCGGATTCGCAAAGGTGACGATCTTTACGAATACGTACGCGAGTAACGCGTTTCGACGAGATAATTAATATTATCAAACGATATTAATTTAATAATGGTAACTAAAAAAAAAAACGTTTATTAGGAATCCCACCTAAAATGTTTTCGAATAATTAAATTATTTAAATAATTATTTAACGAAAACGAAACGGAATTTTTATTACGAAATAATTTATTTAAACTTATTTATTTAAGCATAACTAATATTTATTTAAAAATGATTTATGGTTTCAAATTATGTTACGAAAAACCGAGCATTTATTATGTTTTATCGCGATATAAACGAGATCGGGTACGCGGGAAGGATACGCGATATAAGGAAGAAGAACCTTCTTCCTCCTCATTTTTACTCTTTCACTTCTCTCTCTAAACATAAAACCCACGCCACTTTCTCTCTCTAAAACTTCTCTCTACGATATCTCCTTCGTTACCCAACGAAATCACGAGGTCTTGGCGGCTACGCGTTCGTGAGATCAAGAGGAACAAGAATATATCAAGAAATCCTGCTTTTAACCACCAATTCGAGGTAAATCTAAGTGTTTATGTTCGGTTTTTATGGTGAATGACAAACCTTTAACGCACTGATGTTATATTCGATGTATGAACTGGTAAAACTTTAAATCAAACTCGTAAAAACCTAAGGGAAACCGGGATTAGCTCGTAGCAGTTAGAAACGGGATGAAGATGATGGTGAGCAGCCATGGAAAGACAGGTTCGCAGCTACCCGAACCCTATGCAGGTCAACGAACCTTCTCAGCCATAGCCGAACTCTCCTTCTGGCATGGCAGCGAACCCTGAGGAGGATAGGGAGCTACGAACCTTCTGCCTAGCTGCCGAACCCTATTAAGTCGAACCTGGGTGGGCCGAACCCTGCCCAGCGAACCCTAGCATATTACTTGGCCGAACCCTTCCCTTAGTTTGGCCGAATCTGAGTGGGGTCCGTTGAGCCGCGAACCTTGTGCCATCTCACGAACCATGTGGGCTGACAGGTGAGTTAGACGAACCCTAGTATCATTGTCTTGATGCCGAACCCTAACCCTTTAGTGGACCGAACCCTCTTGTAGACCTGGCCGAACCCTCCCCTTCTTCATTGGAGCCGAACCCTAACCTTGTAGGGCCGAACCTAACATGGATGGGCTAGAGGGTTCGCTGCTCTCGAGGATGATTGAATTAAACTTCATCAATTTGATTAGGTTGGGGTTAATGGGAAGCAAGAGCATACTTATACACACACTTGAATAACTATACATGCATGCATGAGATTATTGAGTTACCACCTTTTTCATAATAACTAAAAATATGGAATTATGAGATGGCTACATAATTTAAACGTTTTAAGTAAATAACTTAACCATCTTGTATTTAAATTCAAGATAGGTCTTGATCAATTGAATCATCGTTTGGCACTTAAATTAATCAATCATGCATGTATTAATGGGAATAGATATGGATATTAAAATTGTTAATATCCTTAAAGATACATGACTAAGAGAGGTGTACATATAAGTGTTCACAATATATATTATCATTTACAAATGATGTTAACTAATTTTAAGTTTACTGTAAAAGTGAAACTAAGATTTGCAATAGTTTGAAATTCTGCAACTTAAAAGATAAAATAAGTTGTAGTAACCCTAATTACTTAATGTCCCAACACCATGGATCACTTAACCATAATTTAACATAAGTACTTGAACACAAACGTATAATACTTTCAGATTGTTGAGTTGGTCTTGAGTTGCATACGCGAGCGCGCATAAAACGAGAACATATAATCTAAGGACTTCAGGTGAGTTCTCATAACCTCCCTTTCTTTAAACTGTTTTTAGTTTTAAAACCCGGAGGTGAAACATGTATACCAAATTAAATATTATTTTGATAACACAAGGTTAATACCTGTTTATCAATATGATATTCACATTTGAAATTATCATTATTATGGGATTATCTCTTATTATCTTATATCCATGTAAACATTGTTATTGATCTAGGTCAATAACAAAGATTACAAGTATTGTCACAAACCCCGAGAATCATCGCTCTTAACTTCGGTTAATTGCTTTGATATCGTGTATTGTCACGTGGATGGTTTCCACATCTGTGAAGCATTGCCTTTGACTTCGGTTATTTGCTTTGGCTTCATGTATTGTCACGTGGTTAGCGACCATTCCATGAATCATGTATTTAACTTATGTTAATTACAAGATGATCATGTATAGTCACGAACATTATTTGAGAATATGGTTGATGAGATTGGTTGATTAGTTTGTGGATTGATTATTTATATTTGATTATGATTATTTGTGATTGGCTATGATTGATTTGGTTATGTGGTTATGTGATTGTGTATGTGTTTGGTTGTTGAATTGATGGATGCGTGTTGGATTATCTCATACAGGTATTCATATGGATTTTCTCAAGAAGATCATAAGTTTTATACTCGTTTTAAAACAAAGCATTTTATAAAACCCTTTTAAGCATAAACTTTCAAACTCATTTTACTAAAACATTTTTAAATATAAAAACTTATGATTACTCACCAACTACTTTTGTAGTTGACACTTGATTTCTTACATGTTTCAGGTGATGGAGACAAGTAGGATGAAGAGGATGATCTCTTCTATTTTGGACATCATCATCATATAGGATTCTTGGACTTAGTTAATTAACTAAATTTTCTGGCGATTAGAGTTTAGTTAGTTTAACTAAATCTTTTGTGTATTTGATGTATTTGATTCATGATGAACATGATTTTTGTGTAATTATTGTGGTTGATTAAATGATATATGATGATATGATTTAGATGCCCATGAGCTTTTGAACAATCTACACATCCCTCGTGGCATCCCGATGATTCCGCCGTCGGTCGGGGTGTTACAGATTGGTATCAGAGCCTGGGTTATAGGGAATTAGGTTACTAGAAATGGTTGACCTAGTCTATAACCGTAGGATACCCTAGTATGAATAAATTCATACACTAGTTAGTATATTCAGGATTCATGCTTATGTGTTTATTACATGTTAATTGAACTCCTGTTATACATCTGATATATATACTGCTTATTGATTTCTTGCTTACGTGTGCCCTAATGATTCGATAAGGACATACACGTGGTGTATCGTAAAGGTGGTGGGACGTTGGCTAGGGCAGTTGCGACTGACCCTTACATATGCCCTATATATATACCATTTACGGTACATTAGGTGGATGTCAGTATTGAAGAATGTGGGAACTACCCGTTTGGGAAATTATTTGCTTAGGAAACTGATTGCTTAGGAATTATCTGTTTTAGAAAAATTATCTGTTTGATCTATAAACTCCAGACAAGGACACACTCGTGGTATACTACAAAGGTGGTGGGACGGTGGCTGGGGCAGTTGCGACTGACCCCTACATATGCCCTATACATATACCATTTGTAGTATATCGGGGGTCTGTCAGTGTCAGGAACTTAGGATATTACTAGGAATTATTGTGAGATGGATGTCGATGGTCTGTTGGTTAAGGTTGGTTTGGATTGACACTTTGGATGATCACACTTGATAAACACTTATAAATTCCCTTATAAAAACATACGGATTGGACACGTAGGGTGCATAGGATTAACGAAAGATAATGAGCGATTAGTGATGTGATATGGACTTGGGAGATGATATAGACACTTGATGATAATATAAACGCATAGTGATGATACTAACACTTAGTGATTGTATGGACACTTGATGAGAATAAACTATAAGGAGGATATGAACACTTAGTGACAATAAGAGCACTTTGTGATGATATGAGCCCTCATTGATGATTATTGACATTGGGATTGATATGGATTTTAGTGAACTTAGACAATTAGGGGAACTTAATGTCAGGTGAACTTAGACATTAGGTGAGCTTAGAAATAGGCAAGCCTACATGTCAGGTGAACTTAGACATTAGGCAAACCTAAAAGTCCAAGGGAACTAGAGATCACTTCACTCAAAATTATCCTACTAAGGATAAGGTTTGCGAAGTGAGATTTGTGGTGAACTGCATGACGCACTCTACACACTAGCAAGGTCATAATCGTGGTGCAATGGAACGGTGGTGGGACGGTGTAGGGGAGATTGCGATCTACCTCTGCATATGCCCTATATATAAGCTTGTTGCATTGCATTGGGAGGTTGTCAGTGTTAGTATAGAGTGAGGAATGTATAGGACCTAGGAAATAGTTAGTTAACACTAGTTATGACCAACTAGGACACTTAGAATAATAATAGGAAATTATAAGCCTTTTTGAGTCAAGACTAATAGGAGAGAAATATAGTTCCTATATGTAATCCTAATTGTCTAATGGACTCATTTAAACATTGTTTGTATGACTTACGTTGTAAACGGTAGTAACATGTTTCTATTTCCTTCAGAAACATGCCGCCTCGCCGTCACAACGAAGATGACTCGAACAATGGGGAAGCTAACAACAGTAATGCCAACTCCGGCATACAAGAGTTAGCCACACTTATTTCTGGATTGGTGAGCCAACTAACTCAGGCTAACCAGAATGCTAACCAGAACAGAGGTGGTGCAAACCAGACAACTTGCACATTCAAACACTTCAATTCCTGTAATCCTCTGAAATTCACGGGTGCTGAATCAGCCACTGGTCTGCTGCAGTGGTTCGAGAGTATGGAGAACACCTTCATCAACAGCGAATGTCCCGAGAATCTGAAAGTTCGCTATGCCACCAGTGTTTTCCAAAAGAGAGCACTGACTTGGTGGAATGGGGAAAAGCGAACTAGGGGAGTGGATGCTGCCTTAGCACTGACATGGACAGAGGTCAAGACTCTGATGACCACTGAATTCTGTCCTAGAAGCGAGATGAGGAAACTGGAGGCTGAGTTCTGGGAACTCAAGCAGGATAGCGGAGAGAATGTCATCTACAATACTCAGTTTCATGAGTATAGCTTGCTGGTACCTCACTTGGTGACACCCTTGGAAAGGGCGATTGAGAAGTATATCGGCGGGCTGCCGGTGCAGATTCAGGATACAGTCTATGGGAGCAATCCCAAAACACTTGAGGCTGCAATCCGGTTATCTGCAACTCTCACTGACAATCACGTGAAGAATGGAACTCTTACTCGAAAGGGATATAAGAAGACTGACACCAAGACTGCTGCAAAGGAAGTCAAAACTGAAGTCAAGTCTGAAGCTGCTAGCTCGTCCAAAAGCAGCAACAAGAAGAGAAAGAATAGGAATTTCATGGTAACTGTACCTGCTGCGAAGTTTGCGCAGCAATCATCAAACAATTCTGCTGCAAGAAGCTACACTGGGAACACTCCCCAATGTAACACTTGCAGATATCATCATGCCCCTAACTTGCCGTGTCGCGTTTGCAACAACTGTGGCAAGTTCGGGCACTATGCAAACGTTTGTCGGAGTGCACCGCAAGCACAAAGGATGCAACAAGCACCGCTTGCACTACCAGCTCCTCAAACTCAACCTATTCCGGCTGTACCCATTCGCCAGGTACCTCAAGCACAGGCAAGAGCCTGTTATGAATGTGGTGAAGTGGGTCACTTCAGGAATCAATGCCCAAAGTTGACCGGGAATAATCAAAGGGTGGCAAGAGGCCGGGCTTTTCAACTGAATGCTCCAGCTGCTCAAGCCAACCAGGATGTGGTCAACGGTACATTTCTGATCAACAACTCTTATGCATCTGTCTTATTTGATTCTGGTGCTGATAGGAGTTTTGTTTCATATGATTTCGAATGCTTGCTTGGTAGAACACGTACATATTTAGATAAACCGTTTAACGTGGAAGTGGCTGACGGAAACACTATTGATATTGACACTATTATCATTGGATGTACTGTGAACTTAAATGATCACGTTTTCCCAATTGATCTTATACCTATGCATCTTGGTAGCTTTGATGTTATCATAGGCATGGATTGGTTAGCCACCCACAGAGCGGAGATTGTTTGTCATGAGAAATATATTCGTATTCCTTTACCTTCGGGTGAAACTTTGAGAATATTTGGAGAAACTGCTAGTAAAGGTCTTAAGCTGATGTCTTGCACTAAAGCACATAAGTACCTTAGGAAGAAATGTATAGCCTTCTTAGCACACATTGTGGAGAAGAAAGAGAAAGAAAAGAGAATTGCAGATGTTCCGGTAATACGAGATTTTCCAGAAGTTTTTCCAGACGATTTACCGGGTCTTCCACCAGAACGTCAAGTTGAGTTTCGAATCGACTTAGTACCTGGTGCGAACCCAGTCGCCAAAGCTCCCTACAGACTTGCGCCTTCGGAGTTGCAAGAATTGGCGAGTCAACTACAAGAGCTGACTGACAAAGGATTCATTCGCCCGAGCCATTCGCCATGGGGTGCACCGGTCCTGTTTGTCAAGAAGAAGGACGGGTCATTCCGAATGTGTATCGATTACCGCGAATTGAACAAACTTACAATCAAGAATCGATATCCACTGCCGCGTATCGATGATCTCTTCGATCAGCTTCAAGGTTCGGCATGGTTTTCAAAGATCGATCTTAGGTCTGGGTATCATCAGCTTCGCGTACATGATGATGATATTCCCAAGACTGCTTTCAGAACAAGATATGGCCATTATGAATTTCTGGTAATGCCTTTCGGCCTTACCAACGCACCTGCGGTTTTCATGGACCTCATGAACCGTGTTTGCAGGCCATACTTAGATAAATTTGTGATAGTATTCATTGATGATATTTTGATCTACTCAAAGACTAAGGAAGAACACGAGAAACACCTTAAGTTGGTTTTGGAGATCTTAAGAAAGGAGCGACTGTATGCCAAATTCTCTAAATGTGAATTTTGGCTTAAGGAAGTTCAATTCTTGGGGCACATAGTCAACGAATACGGTGTTCACGTGGATCCTGCAAAGATTGATGCTGTGAAGAATTGGAGTACGCCGAAGACACCGACGGAGATTCGATCGTTTCTTGGACTCGCCGGTTACTATCGGCGGTTCATATCGAACTTCTCCAGAATTGCTGTCCCTCTCACTGCTTTGACTCAGAAGAATAGGCCATACGAGTGGGGACCAAAGCAAGAAGAGGCATTTCAGACCTTGAAGCAGAAACTTTGTGATGCTCCTGTCTTGACATTGCCTGATGGAAATGATGATTTTGTGGTTTACTGCGATGCATCCAACTTAGGCCTCGGTTGTGTTCTCATGCAACGGGGAAAGGTTGTAGCTTATGCATCAAGACAATTGAAGATTCATGAGAAGAACTACACTACGCACGACTTGGAACTTGGTGCAGTCGTGTTTGCTTTGAAGATATGGAGACATTATCTTTATGGCACCAAGTGTGTAGTCTTTACTGATCATAAAAGTTTGCAATATATTCTAAATCAGAAAGAGCTCAATATGAGACAACGGAGATGGGTTGAACTGTTGAATGATTATGACTGTGAAATTCGCTACCATCCTGGTAAGGCGAATGTAGTAGCAGACGCGCTTAGTCGCAAGAGTCAAGTTCAAATCCATAGTGTCCGAGTGCACAATAACCTCCGTAATGATGTTCTCACAGCCCAACAACACTCATTAGCTCAAGATAATTTGAAGAATGAGATGTCTTGCGGGGCTGAAATCTTATTGGAAACTAAGGATGACGGTTTGGTGTATTATTTGAATCGGTTGTGGATACCGAACAGGGGTGATCTTAGAATGATGATCATGGATGAAGCTCATAAATCTCGATATTCAATCCATCCGGGTGCTGACAAGATGTATCAAGACCTTAGAGGCTTGTACTGGTGGCCTGGAATGAAGAAGGACATTGCTGAATATGTGTCTAAATGCCTTAACTGCGCTAAAGTCAAGGCAGAACACCAGCGACCTTCAGGATTGTTATTACAACCAGAGATACCGATGTGGAAGTGGGAGAATATCTCCATGGATTTTATTACTAAGCTCCCACGAACCGCAAACGGTAAAGATAGCATTTGGGTGATAGTTGATAGATTGACCAAGTCGGCTCATTTCTTACCGATACGCGAAACTTACCCTGTGCGGAAGTTAGCTCGTATCTACATTGATGAGATTATTAGCCGGCATGGTATTCCCTTAAGCATAATATCGGACCGTGATGCTCGTTTCTCGGCACGATTTTGGGAATCACTTCATGAAGCATTTGGAACAAGACTGGATCTTAGCACTGCTTATCATCCTCAAACGGATGGTCAAACGGAGCGAACGATTCAGACATTGGAAGACACTTCGGTGGCAACTGGGATAGCCATCTACCATTGGTTGAGTTCTCGTATAACAATAGTTATCACGCGAGCATTGGTATGGCGCCGTTCGAAGCTCTTTATGGCAGGAAATGTCGGTCACCTATTTGTTGGACCGAAGTCGGCGATTCGCAGATTACTGGTCCCGAGATTATTCAAGAAACGACTGACAAGATCCGCCAGATCCGTGACAATCTATTAGCTGCTCGCAGTCGACAGAAGAGCTACGCGGATAAAAGAAGAAAACCTTTGGAGTTTGAAGTGGGAGATATGGTATTACTTAAAGTGTCGCCTTGGAAGGGCGTCGTTCGATTCGGAAGGAAGGGGAAACTTGCTCCACGATACGTGGGCCCTTTTAAGATCCTTGAACGGATCGGGAAGGTTGCTTACAAATTGGAACTTCCTCCTGAACTTAGTAATGTGCACCCAACGTTTCACGTGTCCAATCTAAGAAAGTGCTTAGCTGATCAGGATCTTCAGGTACCACTCGATGACATCCGCATCGATGATACCATGCATTTTGTTGAAAAACCAGTGGAGATAATGGATCGTGAGGTTAAACAGCTCAAACGCAGTAGAATTCCAATTGTCAAAGTACGTTGGGAATCGAAGCGGGGTCCAGAATTCACATGGGAACGGGAAGATCAGATGAAGCTTAAATACCCACAATTATTTACTACGGTCACTCCAAGTTGAATTTCGGGACGAAATTCCTTTAACTAGGGGAGACTGTAACATCACTGTACTTTCAGTTGTCCGTACGTCCGTACATCCGTACGATTGTACTATTACGACTGGAGATTTATTTATTATGAATGATTATGAAATTATTGACTGACATTACTGATATTATCACTGTTACTGGTATACATGATTATAATTTATTATACGCGTAAACCACGGGAAGTTTAGTTGTAATTCAACTAAACAGACCCGTAGTGTTTATCGCGGTTACTTATCACTAATAATGATGGATTATTGGTCTGAGAATGGATTGAGATGGAATTGGGAGTTTGTTTGAGTCTGGTTACTAAACGTAGTCAAGGACCCATGGTCATGGTTTATCGAAATAGCGGTGGGACGGTGGCTAGGGCAGTTGCGACTGACCCTTACATATGCCCTATATATATGCATATTTCGGTCTATCATGGATGTGTCAGTGACTAGGGTTTAGTGGGTTTTGGTTTGGGAAATGATAATATTAATGTATTAAATAATGGAAATTTTATATACGCGATGTGAGGTTACGGTCATTATTTAAACGCGAGTATTGATTCAGAAATATTAACTTAATAATGTATTCGCGTGGGTGACGATTCACACGAATATAATTATTAAGAATAATATACTGAAATGATATTCATAAATAGTAATTCAAATCGAAATACGGTACGAGCATCGGATTCGCAAAGGTGACGATCTTTACGAATACGTACGCGAGTAACGCGTTTCGACGAGATAATTAAATATTATCAAACGATATTAATTTAATAATGGTAACTAAAAAAAAAAACGTTTATTAGGAATCCCAACCTAAAATGTTTTCGAATAAATTAAATTATTTAAATAATTATTTAACGAAAACGAAACGGAATTTTTATTACGAAATAATTTATTTAAACTTATTTGATTTAAGCAAAACTAATTTATTTAAAAATGATTTATGGTTTCAAATTATGTTACGAGAAAACCGAGCATTTATTATGTTTTATCGCGATATAAACGAGATCGGGTACGCGGGAAGGATACGCGATATAAGGAAGGAAGAACCTTCTTCCTCCTCATTTTTACTCTTTCACTTCTCTCTCTAAACATAAAACCCACGCCACTTTCTCTCTCTAAAACTTCTCTCTACGATATCTCCTTCGTTACCCAACGAAATCACGAGGTCTTGGCGGCTACGCGTTCGTGAGATCAAGAGGAACAAGAATATATCAAGAAATCCTGCTTTTAACCACCAATTCGAGGTAAATCTAAGTGTTTATGTTCGGTTTTTATGGTGAATGACAAACCTTTAACGCACTGATGTTATATTCGATGTATGAACTGGTAAAACTTTAAATCAAACTCGTAAAAACCTAAGGGAAACCGGGATTAGCTCGTAGCAGTTAGAAACGGGATGAAGATGATGGTGAGCAGCCATGGAAAGACAGGTTCGCAGCTACCCGAACCCTATGCAGGTCAACGAACCTTCTCAGCCATAGCCGAACTCTCCTTCTGGCATGGCAGCGAACCCTGAGGAGGATAGGGAGCTACGAACCTTCTGCCTAGCTGCCGAACCCTATTAAGTCGAACCTGGGTGGGCCGAACCCTGCCCAGCGAACCCTAGCATATTACTTGGCCGAACCCTTCCCTTAGTTTGGCCGAATCTGAGTGGGGTCCGTTGAGCCGCGAACCTTGTGCCATCTCACGAACCATGTGGGCTGACAGGTGAGTTAGACGAACCCTAGTATCATTGTCTTGATGCCGAACCCTAACCCTTTAGTGGACCGAACCCTCTTGTAGACCTGGCCGAACCCTCCCCTTCTTCATTGGAGCCGAACCCTAACCTTGTAGGGCCGAACCTAACATGGATGGGCTAGAGGGTTCGCTGCTCTCGAGGATGATTGAATTAAACTTCATCAATTTGATTAGGTTGGGGTTAATGGGAAGCAAGAGCATACTTATACACACACTTGAATAACTATACATGCATGCATGAGATTATTGAGTTACCACCTTTTTCATAATAACTAAAAATATGGAATTATGAGATGGCTACATAATTTAAACGTTTTAAGTAAATAACTTAACCATCTTGTATTTAAATTCAAGATAGGTCTTGATCAATTGAATCATCGTTTGGCACTTAAATTAATCAATCATGCATGTATTAATGGGAATAGATATGGATATTAAAATTGTTAATATCCTTAAAGATACATGACTAAGAGAGGTGTACATATAAGTGTTCACAATATATATTATCATTTACAAATGATGTTAACTAATTTTAAGTTTACTGTAAAAGTGAAACTAAGATTTGCAATAGTTTGAAATTCTGCAACTTAAAAGATAAAATAAGTTGTAGTAACCCTAATTACTTAATGTCCCAACACCATGGATCACTTAACCATGATTTAACATAAGTACTTGAACACAAACGTATAATACTTTCAGATTGTTGAGTTGGTCTTGAGTTGCATACGCGAGCGCGCATAAAACGAGAACATATAATCTAAGGACTTCAGGTGAGTTCTCATAACCTCCCTTTCTTTAAACTGTTTTTAGTTTTAAAACCCGGAGGTGAAACATGTATACCAAATTAAATATTATTTTGATAACACAAGGTTAATACCTGTTTATCAATATGATATTCACATTTGAAATTATCATTATTATGGGATTATCTCTTATTATCTTATATCCATGTAAACATTGTTATTGATCTAGGTCAATAACAAAGATTACAAGTATTGTCACAAACCCCGAGAATCATCGCTCTTAACTTCGGTTAATTGCTTTGATATCGTGTATTGTCACGTGGATGGTTTCCACATCTGTGAAGCATTGCCTTTGACTTCGGTTATTTGCTTTGGCTTCATGTATTGTCACGTGGTTAGCGACCATTCCATGAATCATGTATTTAACTTATGTTAATTACAAGATGATCATGTATAGTCACGAACATTATTTGAGAATATGGTTGATGAGATTGGTTGATTAGTTTGTGGATTGATTATTTATATTTGATTATGATTATTTGTGATTGGCTATGATTGATTTGGTTATGTGGTTATGTGATTGTGTATGTGTTTGGTTGTTGAATTGATGGATGCGTGTTGGATTATCTCATACAGGTATTCATATGGATTTTCTCAAGAAGATCATAAGTTTTATACTCGTTTTAAAACAAAGCATTTTATAAAACCCTTTTAAGCATAAACTTTCAAACTCATTTTTACTAAAACATTTTTAAATATAAAAACTTATGATTACTCACCAACTACTTTTGTAGTTGACACTTGATTTCTTACATGTTTCAGGTGATGGAGACAAGTAGGATGAAGAGGATGATCTCTTCTATTTTGGACATCATCATCATATAGGATTCTTGGACTTAGTTAATTAACTAAATTTTCTGGCGATTAGAGTTTAGTTAGTTTAACTAAATCTTTTGTGTATTTGATGTATTTGATTCATGATGAACATGATTTTTGTGTAATTATTGTGGTTGATTAAATGATATATGATGATTTGATTTAGATGCCCATGAGCTTTTGAACAATCTACACATCCCTCGTGGCATCCCGATGATTCCGCCGTCGGTCGGGGTGTTACAAATGGTTTATTCAATCCGACATTTGGACCTATTGTCAAATATCTCTTGGATTTTGCGTTCAAAGCCAAACTAAAGAAGGGGTTGAGGTTTTAGTAATTAGATGCATTTGCACCAAATTCAAAAATCTTCGTTACAAGACAAGAGTGGAGGTTGAGGGCCATTTATACTCTAAAGGATTTGTGGAGGATTATAAGGTTTGGTATGTGCATGGTGAATCATTTCATACACAAGATGTGGGTCAATGTTCAAAAACTGTATCCTCTCAACATGCGAGTCAAGACACTAATGACTATCATGGTGAGTGTACAGGATATAATCAAATGATTATGGAAAGTATGCACCAAAATTATCATGGTCATTATCAACAGGAACCACAAGATCCTAATCAAACAGCCGAGTCATTCAATCTATACCATGTTAAGGCAAGTAAATGAGCCTTGTATGTATAATGATGCTAAAATCAATTGTATTATTTCAATCATTTACAAGGCAAATGAATACAACTTAATATAGACAACTAACATAAAAGGAAAAGGCTAATTGTATGGATCTATGCTAAAATAAAGGAAGACAAATATAGACATTCCAAATATACGTATGGCAGAGATTGTGTAGTGATAGGAGAATATTCCTCATTGATTTGTAATATTCCTTATACGCCCCCGCAAGACGGAGGATCCATCGGATACTCCGATCTTGGATCGATTTCGTAGAAAGGGTGCTCGTGATAAAGGTTTTGTGAGCATATCCGCAAGTTGATCTTGCGAGCTGATGTGGAGGACTCGTAAGTGACCTGCAGAGACCAGTTCACGTACGAAATGGTAGTCAAGTGCTATATGTTTCATTCTGGAGTGGTAAACAGGATTCGCGCAGAGATATGTAGCTCCAGTGTTGTCACAAAACAGTGAGGGTGGTTTGGTAATGGGAATGCCAAGATCAAGCAGTAAATTCTTTGTCCATATAAGTTCAGCAGAGGCGTTTGTTAAGGCCTTGTATTCGGCTTCCGTTGAGGATCGCGAGACAGACTTTTGGCGAGCAGACTTCCAAGAGATAATGTTTGTGCCAAGATAAATAATGTATGCAGTTGTAGAGCGACCCGCATCATGTACACCACCCCAATCCGAATCGGAGAAAGCCGAGAGATCAAGTGAGGATTTTCGGTTAAGAAAAAGACCATGGTGAATGGTACCCTTTAGGTAGCGAAGAACTCTTTTGAGAGATTGCCAATGCGTTTGGCGAGGGTTGTGCATGAATTGAGCAAGTTTGTTTACGGCGAAGGAAATATCCGGCCTAGTGAAGGCGAGATATTGCAGCGATCCGACAAGTTTTCGATACGGGTTAGCATCAACCGTGGGTGAAGTGTCGGAAACAGAGAGGACTTCGGTGGTACCGAGAGGTGTAGAGACATCTTTTGCACCATCCATGTGAAATTGTTGTAGAAGGTCCTCGATATATCGATGTTGAGATAGAAAGAGTCCGGTTGGTGTTGGAATTACTTCAACACCAAGAAAATGATGAAGTAAACCAAGGTCTTTGATAGAAAACTTTTGGCTTAAGGAATTGATAAAACGATTGAGAAAAGGTGTGTCATTACCGGTAAGGACAATGTCATCAACATAGACCATGAAATAACAAGTAACACCTATGTTTTGGTAGATGAAGAGCGAGGCATCAGCCAAAGATTTTCGAAAACCAAAGTTAAGTAGAAAATTGGTGAGCTCAGTATACCAAGCCCGAGGGGCTTGCTTTAAGCCGTAGAGCGACTTTTTGTGCTTGCAGATATGATGAGGAAATTGCGGGTTGACATAACCCGGTGGTTGGGTCATGAAGACATCTTCATGAAGGGTGCCATGGAGAAAAGCATTGTTAACATAATGTTGGCGTAGGGGCCAATTTTTTGAAAGAGCAATGGAAAGTATGGTTCGAATGGTAATTGGTTTGGCAACGGGACTGAAGGTATCAAAATAGTCTTTCCCGTGTTGTTGATGAAAACCTTTTGCCACGAGCCGGGCTTTGTATTTTTCAATAGAGCCATCAGGTTTTCGTTTGATGCGGAAGACCCATTTACATCCTATTGGAGTGTGAGAATTAGATGGGACAAGTTCCCATGTTTGGTTTTGAAGAAGTGCATTAAATTCTAAATCCATAGCATGGCGCCACTGTGGATCTTTAGACGCTTGAGCATGAGTCTTAGGTTCAAGTGTGGGTGGGAGTGGGTGAAGGGTAGTGTGATTAACAAGATTTTGGTTGAAGTATTTTGGGTTGGGTTTGCGAGATCGCTGGGAGCGAACAGGAGCAGGAGATGATGAGGTGATTGGTTCGGAGTGAATGGGAGGAGGCTGAGTAGGATCTGGTGGAACATGTGGTGAAGGAGAAGACAAAGGAATGGTGGCAGTAGGTGATGGAGCAGGTGTGGGCTGGGAGACAGAAGTGGGAGGAGAAGGTGGTGGGTGATTTGGTTGAGGGATTGGATGGGATGAATGGGTCGTTAGTTGTGTAGTGCATGGATTAGGTTGTGGGGTTATGGAGGATGCAGGGGATGGATGAGGGTGTTGGGCCGTGAGAGATGAAGTGGGCTCAGGAGGTGGTTGTGTGGATGTGTGTAGGAAGGTGTTGGGTATAGGTAGTGGATCGGGTGGGAGACCATTTATGGTGAAAGGAAAAATGTGGTCGATGAACTCCACATGACGGGAGTGATAAAGACGATGGGTAACAGGGTCATAACATTTGTAAGCGGATTTGGACGAAGAATATCCGAGGAAGATACACTTCGTTGAGCGAGGATGAATTTTGGATTTTGCATACGGACGAAGCCATGGAAAACATAGACATCCAAAGGATTTAAGTTTGGTGTAGGTGGGTGGAGTATTGTATAATTTCTCAAATGGGGATTTGAAGTCTAAAATTTTGGTGGGTAGGCGATTAATGAGGTGAACGGCCGTTTGAAAGGCATGTGACCAAAATGCTAGTGGTAAATGGGCATGATGTAAGAGTGATAACCCGGTTTCAACAATGTGTCTATGGCGTCGTTCCGCCACTCCATTTTGTTCCGGAGTGTGGGGAGGAGTAGTAAAATGAGAAATGCCATGTTGTTGAAGGTAAGGAATGAGGCCAATGTACTCACCCCCATTGTCCGAAAAAAGAGAGACAAGGGAAGTTTTGAAGAATTTTTCTACTAGTGTTTTAAAAATGGGAAATAATGTTGAGACATCGGATTTTCTTTTAATGGGGTATAACCATATGTATTTTGAGAAAAAATCAACAAAAATGACATAATATTGGTATCCATCGTTTGAAATTTTGACCGGGCCCCAAACGTCCGAGTAAACAAGTTCAAGAGGCTTAGAAACCTTAAATGAGTTTTCACCAAAAGGTAGTTTATGACTTTTATTTAAGGAACAAGCATCACAATGAAATAAATTATTCGACACATTATTATAATCAAGTCCTAAATTATTAAGTAAACGCTTTAGAACTTTGATAGACGGGTGTCCAAGTTTATGATGCCATGAGAGAAGAGAATTGAAAGTCTTGGTGCTTGAGTTGAGTTGCAAACGAGGTTGAGTAGGAGGTGCATAGTAAACATCATTAATGTTCACTCCCCGCATGAGCCGCGCCCCCGTGCGAAGATCCTTCACAAAAAAATGAAAAGGAAAAAATTCAACAGAGACATTGTTAGTTTTGCAAAGTTTAGCAACTGAGATGAGATGATTGCGCAAACGCGGAACAAGTAAAACATTTGATAAGGTTAAAGGGCGTGATGAAGTAGGAATAGATGCTTGACCGATATGAGAAATGGGTAGAGCAATACCATTACCAAGAACGATCTCATCGGGTCCGCCATATTCGGATAGGTTGTGCATGGATGCTTGGTCAGATGTGGCATGATTAGAAGCTCCACTGTCAAACATTGGCCATGAGGCATGTTGTGGTGAGTTGGTCATGGAAACATTGACAGTTGGGTTTGTTGATGCTGGAGTTAAGGCAAGATTATTTTGTTGCAAGAAGCGTGCAAACTTTCGGCAATCCTTGGTTTCGTGACCTGGAATATTGCAAAAATTACAAAAATAATTGTTACGATTAGTTCTAAAATTTGATATTTTGCCACTGTTTTCAATGTTGGTGCTCCTTGGGCTAAAGGTGTTGTGCCTATTTTGATTTCGGGCTACTGAAGCGGGTCTTGTGAAGTGTCGGCTTGCATGAGTGTTGGTTGCTCTTTGGGTATTATTAACTTGATAATTGGCTCAACAGGTTTAGCTTCCAAAAGAGACCTCTCATGATCCACTAGTTTTTCATAAAGATCAGAGAAGGCAATGGTAGTGTCCCAAGTTTTTAGAGCAGCCGCGATTGCCTTGTAGTCGTCACCGAGATGAGCAAGAATGTGAACTGTAAGGTCATCGTCATCAATTGGTTTCTGCGCCAGAGCAAGTTCATCGGCAATAGCCTTCATCTCGTGAAGGTAATCAGCAACGGGTCGGCTTCCTTTGGTGGTGGTGGTGAGCTTAGTGCGTAATGAAATGATTCTTGACCGAGAGACACTCGCATAGCTTTCGGTGAGACGGATGAAGAGTTGGCGGGATGTTTCGGCTGAGGAAACAATGGGCTGAATGTGGTCAGAGCAGCTTCCAAGTAATGCGCCAAGGAGTACTTGATCTTGGCGGTACCAAGTACGGTACTCAGGGTTGGGTTTTCCGTCCAAAACTTTCGGTGGTGGTTCGGTTAAGCCATCCACGAATTGTTCAAGCGCGAGTCCAGTGAGAGTTGAGAGGACTTGCTTGCGCCAAGAGGGGAAGTTGTTGGTGGTTAGTTTGATGGGAAAATTGGTGGTGGTGGAGAGGTGAATGACAGTGGTGGAGTTGGCCATTGTTACCGGCTGGAGTAAAAAGAAAAGGAGGATCGATGGTTGTCTCAGAGGAGAAAATAGGCTCTGGATACCATATAATGATGCTAAAATCAATTGTATTATTTCAATCATTTACAAGGCAAATGAATACAACTTAATATAGACAACTAACATAAAAGGAAAAGGCTAATTGTATGGATCTATGCTAAAATAAAGGAAGACAAATATAGACATTCCAAATATACGTATGGCAGAGATTGTGTAGTGATAGGAGAATATTCCTCATTGATTTGTAATATTCCTTATAGTATGCAGGCTCTAAAAATGCTAACACACTCTCCACTGCCACCAGATTATTGTACTAGAAATCAGATTGTAATATTTCTGACTCGGCATTTGATAAACTACTTCCAATAATCAAAGGCATTCTACCTGAAAATGATAGATTGTTTAGAAACTTTTACGATACCAAGAAAATATTGAAGCCACTAGAGTTGTCGTCACAACGAATTCATGCATGCGAAAACCATTGCATGCTATTCTATGGAGAATATTTTGATATGTATCGTTGTAGGGTATGTAATGAAAGCAGATACAAGGAAAAAGGAAACAAGACGCCTTTGTGCATGATGACCTACATGCCTATTGGACCACGACTTCAAAGATTGTTATATTCAGAGAAAACGGCTCAACATTTGGCATGGCATGCAGATCATGCCAGACATCCAAAATGATGAGTCACCCTAGTGAAGGTCAGGCCTGGAACCAATTTTACTATGTATAACCTGATTTTACACAAGAGACACGTAATGTTCGTCTCGGGTTGTTTACCGATGGATTCAGTCCAAATAATTCAAACGCAATCTATCTGGGTTGTTTACAGCTTCCTTTAATCATTCCTGGTCAAAAGAAACCCAGACACAATCTAGACGTTTTTCTACAACCTTTAACAGACGAGTTGAAAATGTTATTCATACATGGCATTGAAACTTATGATGCCTATCAAAAGAATAATTTCCAATTGAGGGTCATACTTATATGGACAATTAGTGAGTTTCCTGCTTATGCAGTGTTGTCTGGATGGAGCACACATGGTAAGTTAGCTTGCCCTTGACTGCCCAGATAAATCAGGATCATTCAATTTGTCATTTGGAGGGAAACCGTGTTGGTTTGACCGTCATAGACAACATCTTCCATCTAGACATCGTTTTAGAAAAGATAAAATTAGCTTTTTGAAAAATACAACAATGTCACGTGTAAGACGTATTCCAGAGCCAACCAGAGAAGAAATTTGGCAGACTATCCAACATTTCCCACTGTTTACCAAGGTACACCATTTGGTAAACGATATAGAAAGCCACATGGTTTTGGGAAGACACACAATTGGGTAAAGAAAAGTATCTTTTGGGATCTTTCGTATTGGCGTGATTTGTTAATTCAGCACAACCTTGACGTGATGCATATCGAGAAGAATGTATTTGATAACATATTTCACACAATTATTGGCACCAAGAATAAATCCAAAGACAATATGAACTCAAGGCAAGACATTGAGCTTCTTTGTGATTGAGCTCCTTTAAACCCCGTCTGTAACAACATTGGAAAGTTAACCAAAGTTAGGAGAAATTACACAATGCAAAAGGATGACAATAAAAACGTATGTTTGTGGTTGAAAAACCTTAAATTTCCAAACGGTTATGCGCCAAACATTGGGAGTTGTGTGAACATTAAAGAAAACATTTTTTATCCTTTCAAACACCATGATTGTCACGTGTTTATGCAACGATTGCTTCCAATTGCTATTAGAGGTTTTGTTTCAAAAGAAACATACGAGGCAGTAACGTAGTTGTGCATGTTCTTTCGAGTCTTATGCTCAAAAACTTTACATGTTGATGACTTGCTTAAAATGAAACGCACTATTGATACATCTATATGCAAGTTGGAGAAAATATTTCCTCCTAGTTTCTTTGATTCCATGGAACACCTTGTCATACATTTAGCTCATGAGGCTCTTCTTAGTGGTCCAGTGCAATACAGATGGATGTATCAATACGAGAGGTAATCATACTGTTGTGTATTAATATTATTTATTAAACGTTTTTTTTAGAATTTTGTTTAACAACTCAAACAAATTGATGGATAATTTCTATAGGTAGGAAGCTTGGTATGATTAAAAAAAGAATTAGAAACAAATCAAGGGTCGAGGGTTCAATAACAAGGGAACATCTAGTGAATGAACTCGCCATCTATTTTTCTTTATACTACTATCCGACGATTGAGACACACCATAATCGAGAGCCACGTAATTTTGCATCACATAGACCTAGCTCTTCGAGTGGAGTCTCCTAACTCAGCGTGTTTATTGTTCCATCAAAAAGATTTACATCAAAATGGTGTGAAAAAAATATTCATGA
Organism: Mikania micrantha; assembly: GCA_009363875.1. Taxonomy (NCBI): domain Eukaryota; kingdom Viridiplantae; phylum Streptophyta; class Magnoliopsida; order Asterales; family Asteraceae; genus Mikania; species Mikania micrantha. Next base: position 25,837 of record SZYD01002398.1, on the reverse strand, counting down.
AGGATGAAGATCATAAAAAAGCACACACCTACGTTCTTCTAAATTGTAAAGAAGTCGAGGAATACGTACTCGAGTTCGATGAAATAGCAGAAGAACTGTATTCGAGTGACGAGGTTTCATCCCATAGAGATGAACACTTTCTAAATGATTTGAACAACGTGTAAGTTAAGTCAATTAAATCATAATGCTTAATATTATTGCATCATTAACAAACAATATATGCGTGTTCTTCAAATGTAGGTGAACATAGGCTTATCTAATGGAAGCACACAACATTTCTTAATTTTAGCAAATGGCCCATCAAAGTTTGTTCAATCTCATAACAGTTATTTTGTAAATCATTATAAGTTCCACACCTGAAGGTATGGCGAGGGACGTGTAACTAGTAACCATGGTATATGCATAAGAGGGGTGGTGTATAACTCTGAAGATTATTACGGCCTATTGGATGAGATATTAGAGCTCGAGTACTATGATAACAAGGGTTGTTCGACTGTTGTACTTTTCAAATGTACATGGTTTGCTAATGACCGCGGTGTTGTAATTAACAAAAATAACTTGGTTGATGTCAAACCCACATCAAGACTTGCAACTGATGACCTATTTATCTTGGCGTCATAAGCGGAACACGTATTTTACACATCATACACGGTTGTAAAACATGATACAAAAGATCTATGGGCGGTTGTCAAGACTAAATCTAGACATATATATGAAGTCATTGTTCCTGAATCTGATGGAACTAAAGAACATGGGTTTCTTCAATTTGATGAAAGATTTAAGTTACCACATGAAGTAACTCGCAATGAACACATATGCCTAGTTACAAGCCTCAATACAACGGAGGAAATGGTAGATGAGGAGGACATGCAATTTGAAGAGAAATAATTTGATTTTATTGAAAATACATCTAATTATGAAATGGATTTTTCTGACCACTCTTCCGATGAAGATGAATTTGATTGTTAGGTTCATTTTATGTTATTTTATACACTTTAACTTCATTATTATTTATCAAATTGTATGTTCACTTTTAATTGTTTAAATATCACATGGTGTCAATCTTATTTTATCACTTTTACCATTTTGTTTTGTAAAATGCAGGCTCATTATAGAATGTCAAGAAGTCGGCGTAGCCGTGGTAGTCGTGGACGTGTCCCATTTCAAGGAGATAGATTAGGCATGCGACAGTTACGTGACTCTGAGAGTCCTGCTACTAGTGATGGTACTAATATGCAGGTATTCACCTCAGGGGAACATCGTATCTACCGTGGGGGCATACTGGACATCCTCCTAGCGACATTGGTAGTAGTAGCCGTGGAGGTATGGGTGATATGCAGGGGCTCTTACGTGAGCATGTATACCATCAGCATATGCAGGCACTAGTTGACCATGAGGATGATGATTATGATAAGGAGTTAGGAGATAATGATGGTAATGAAGATGGTGATGACTTAGATTATCACGATATGCATGACTCGATTTCCGGAGATAATGCTTCTCATGCCTCTCAAAAGCCTTTTTATATCCCGAAAATCAAGTCGTGCACGACTCGATTTCTGGAGATGATGCACGACTCGATTCCCGGAGATGATGCACGACTCCATTTCATCATCATCATCATTAGATGTATTTTCATTAAAATCAAATTATTCCTCTTCAAATTGCATGTCCTCCTCATCTACCATTTCCTCCGTTGTATTGATGTTTGTAACTAGGCATATGTGTTCATTGCTAGTTACTTCATGTGGTAACTTAAATCATTCATCAAATTGAAGAAACCCATGTTCTTCAGTTCCTTCAGATTCAGGAGCAATGACTTCATATATATGTCTGGATTTAGTCTTGACAACAGCCCCATAGATCTTTTGTATCAAGTTTTACGGCCGGGTATGATGTGTAAAATACTTGTTCCGCTTGTGACGCCAAGATATATGGGTCATCAGTTGCAAGTCTTGACGTGGGCTTGACATCAACCAAGTTATTTTTGTTAATTACAACACCGCGACTTAACTTGCACGTTGTTCAAACCATTAAGCAAAGTGTTCATCTCTTTGGGATGAAACCTTATAACTCGAATACAGTTCTTCTGCTATTGCATCGAACTTGAGTACGTATTCCTCGACTTCTTTACAATATAGAAGAATGTAAGTGTGTGCTTTTTTATGATCTTCATCCTTCATGAATATTTTTTTCCTACCATTTTGATATTAACTTTTTGATGGAACAATAAACACACGGAGTTGGGAGACTCCACTCGAAGAGCTAGGCCTATGTGATGCAAAATTACGTGTCTCTCGATTATGGTGTGTCTCAATCGTCGAATTTAATTATAAAGAACAATAGATGGCGAGTTTATTCAATAGATGTTCCCTTGTTATTGAACCCTCAACCCTGGATTTGTTTCTAATTCTTTTTTTAATCATTCCAAGCTTCCTACATATAGAAATAATCGAGCAATTTGTTTGGGTTGTTTAATAGAATTCTAAAAAAACGTTTAATAAATAATATTAATATAGAATAGTATGATTACCTCTCGTATTGATACATCCATTTGTATTGCACTGGACCACTAAGAAGAGCCTCATGAGCCAAATGTATGACAAGGTGTTCTATGGAATCAAAGAAACTAGGAGGAAATATTTTCTCCAACTAGCATATAGTTGTAACAATAGTGCGTTTCATTTTAAGCAAGTCATTAACATGTAAAGTTTTTGAGCATAAGACTTGAAAGAACATGCACAACTACGTTACTGCCTCGTATGTTTCGTTTGAAACGAAACCTCTAATAGCAATTGAAAGCAATCGTTGCATAAACACGTGACAATCATGGTGTTTGAAGGGATAAAAAAATGTTTTCTTTTATGTTCACACAACTCCCAATGTTTGGCGCATAACCGTTTGGAAATTTAAGGTTTTTCAACCACAAACATACTTTTTTAATGTCATCCTTTTGCATTGTGTAATTTCTCCTAACTTTGGTCAACTTTCCATTGTTATTACTGACGAGGTTTAAAGGAGCTCGATCACAAAGAAGCTCAATGTCTTGCCTTGAGTTCATATTGTCTTTGGATTTATTCTTGGTGCCAATAATTGTGTGAAATACGTTATCAAATACATTCTTCTTGATATGCATCACGTCAAGGTTGTGCTGAATTAACAAATCAAGCCAATACGAAAGATCCCAGAAGATACTTTTCTTTACCCAATTGTGTGTCTCCTCAAAACCATGTGACTTTCTATATCCTTTACCAAATGGTGTACCTTGGTAAACAGTGGGGAAATGTTGGATACTCTGCCAAATTTCTTCTCCGGTTGGCTCTGGTATACATCTTACACGTGACAATGTTGAATTTTTTCAAAAAGCTAATTTTATCTCTTCTAAAATAGTGTCTAGATGGAAGATGTTGTCTATGACGGTCAAACCAACACAGTTTCCCTCCATATGACAAATTGAATGATCCTAATTTATCTAAGCAGTCAATGGGAAAGCTAACTTACCATGTATGCTCCATCCAGACAACATTGCATAAGCAGGATAGTCACTAATTGTCCATAGAAGTACGACCCTCAATTGGAAATTTTTCTTTCGATAGGCTTCAGAAGTTTCAATGCCATGTGTGAATAACATTTTCAATCGTCTATTAAAGGTTGTAGGAAAATGTCAAGATTGTGTCCAGGGTTCTTTGGACCAGAAATGATTAAAGGAAGCTGTGAATATTCCTCTTTGAAAGTTAACCAAGGAGGTAGGTTATAAACTGTAATAAACACGGGCCTACATGAATACGAGGTTGCGTTTGAATTATTTGGACCGCACCCATTGGTACACAACCCGAGACGAACATTACGTGTCTCTTGTGGAAAATCAGGAAATACAGAGTTAAAATGGTTCCAGGCCTAACCTTCACTAGGGTGACTCATCTTTTCTGGATGTCTAGCATGATCTGCATACCATGTCAAATGTTGAGCCATTTTAGAACAATCTTTTAAGTCGTCGTCCAATAGACATGTTGGTCATCACGCACAAAGGCGTCTTGTTTTCTTTTTCCTTGTATATGCTTTCATTACATACCCTACAATGATCCATATCAGAATATTCTCCATAGAATAGCTTGCAATGGTTTTTACATGCATGAATTCATTGTGACGGCAACTCTAGTGGCTTCAATATCTTCTTGGTATCGTAAAAGTTTCTAGACAGCGTATCATTTTCTGGTAGAATGCCTTTAATTATCGGAAGTAGTTTATCAAATGCCGAGTCAGAAATATTACAATATGATTTCCAATACAATAATCTGGTGGCAGTGGAGAGTGTCTTAGCATTTTTAGAGCCTGCATACAAAGGCTCATTTACTTGCCTTAACATGGTATAGAATGAATGACTCGGCTGTTTGATTAGGATCTTGTGGTTCCTGTTGATAATGACCATGATAATTTTGGTGCATATTTTCCATAATCATTTGATCATATCCTGTACACTCACCATGATAGTCATTAGTGTCTTGACTGACATGTTGAGAGGGTACAGTTTTTGAACATTGACCCACATCTTGTGTATGAAACGATTCACCATGCACATACCAAACTTTATAATCCTCCACAAATGCTTTAGGGTATAAATGGCCCTCAACCCCTTCATTAGTTTGGCTTTGAACGTTATTTGGGTTGCCGAACGCAAAATCCAAGAGATATTTGACAATAGGTCCAAATGACGGATTTAGTAAACCATTACTAGTCTCTCTCATCGTGTACATTCATTCTCTATCAAATGACATGTTTATCGATCTGTAACTAAAAATCCACTAGTTTTAAATCAAACAAAATTTTCCCTTTTTGATGGAAAGAAATAACATAGTACAAGATTGTGCAAGTTTGCGGTGTACTAATACTAAATTATTTTCATTACTATAGGTTGTTTTACAATATATATAGAGATTATAAGAAACCCTAGAAACCTACACAAGGACCTATGTGCACATACTAATAAACCCTTATAATAATATATTCCAATAGATTAATTGATTAAGTACATGAAATTGTCTATTTACAATTACGTACAAGCCTTAATTGCCTAATATTTAGAAAGAAATTTAAGCTTCCATACGTAATATGTAGTGTTGTAAAACTCGGCCTCCTCGGCCGAGTACTCGGGAATCGGCTCCCTTCCGAGGTGGTTTCTTGCAAGTCGGCCCCCTGTACTCTGACATGGTCTAACTCGGATTTACTCGGGTGTACTCGGTCTACTCGGACCAACTCGGGTCCAACTCGGTCCAACTCGAGCAACTCGGATTTTCGATGTTTTTGACCGATTTTCGCTATTTTTGACCAAATTTCACTGTTTTTCACTTATTTTCATTGTCTTTTACCAATTATTGTTTGACTTTCACTTTTTTCATGAAGATGCCTTGAAAGATGGGATTTTCACTTGTTTTTTTTACCAATTTTAACATGTATCTTTTTTTTTATTATTAATATTCATTTTATTTGTTATATATACTCGTAAACTTATGATATTTAACATATATAATTTTATAAAAAGTACTTTCTTTATAAATTATCATATCCGAGTACTCGAAACTCCCCAGTCAACTGACCTGGCAGCGCCTAGCGACTTATCCAACCATGATAACATGTAATATGCTTTTAGAGCATTCAGATACCTAAAAAGAATAAGCCATAGACTATGTAGTGACCAACTAATTGAAGTCATTCTCACTTCATAACAATGTGAATGTCTGTAGAGCAAGAAGCATATGCTCACATCATGTGATGCAACAAACTTAAATAACAAATAAAATCAAAGTCCACTATGCTCTGCAACCAAACCTGATCAAAATCGGAATCATAATTACCAAATACAGGACAGTTTACTAATTAAAATTGAAGTAAATCACAAAATTGCATCCCAAGGCAAAGCGATTAAGCATCACAAACAAAAACAAAACCTACAAAAACAAGCATTCATCAAAAAAACCTAGAGATCGGAACTCGATATATCATCATACCAATCTTAAGTAATTTTGACAAACAAGTACATCAAATGTGATTCAAGGTTTGATATAAATTCTACCTGATGCGATTAGAACGACAAGTGAAACTACTTGGTGCAATCGAACGTGAAACAACCTGGTGCAGACCGACGAGTGATAGTCCCGGGTGCCGATTGACGAGTGCAGCAGGCGTTTTCAGATCGACGAGTGCAGATCGACGAGTGCAGATGACCTATCTGTGATTGGAGTGGAGGTTTGGAGGCTTGGAGCCCTAGAGTGCGTACAGGCAGGAGACGATGCTTCTCAAAAGTTTAGTTCTTCCTTCTCTAATTAGGGTATGCTTAAGTATCACTCGTAAAAATATAAATAAGAAATAATATATTTAAATATTAATACGGTTTAAATCGAATAACCGAATAAATCGAATTCAAAAAAATATTAATTGGAACCATAAACCGACCCAAAAACCGAATTTGTAATATGGATACGGTTTAGAACAGACCCGAAAACCGAATTCGCAATTCGATTCGGTTTATTTCGGTTACGGATACGGCTCGGATAACGGTTTTAAACGGTTTTCGGTTATTCTGAACACCCCTAACGCTGAAGGTGAGGTGGGTGACAGATTAAGGTGACAGCGAGCGCGCAATAGGCTGGTGGAAGAAGTGTATACGGTGGCAGAGGTGTAGGTGATTTTTTAAAGCATAAGTTAGTTAATATATAATAACTAGTACAACGGACCCGCGCGTTGCGGCGGGGTCTGATTTACTGACGTAAAAACAATCAACAGAATATGAGGCTAAAATCGTGTACAATAACATGCATGAAGGAGGAAACCTTGCACCTTTTACGTGTCGTTGCTCAGTCTGCAGAATATTGAAACACCAAGTTTACCCCTATATATTATATAATCAGCTCGTCATATTCACAGCAACCGAAAGGCTCTCTAGCAAGCAACATACTACAAACTTAATATCTAAACATCACTAAGTTTAAAAAGAAATATAAAAGGTTAAAATTTGACATTATGCAAACGTAAAATCTAATGTAAACACTAAAATTGAAATAGAAGGCATGCCATAGTCCTCATTTGTTGTACTGTGTAGAAATCAGGCAATCTTTGTAGTCTATAATCTAGCCCATAATAATTCAACAACCAAGTTTCCCAATTATGATTTCCTAATCCATCTAAAACCCTAGCAAATGTTGATTTGTAATAAAAAACAAACATCTTTGATGCATAAAACTCGAAGGTATGTTTCAAAAACTTCATCGACATTTTCCTCCAATAAACTGTCAACTTTAGATATCACATAGCTAATTCCCTCAGATGATTCCAGACTAACATTGCTGAAAAAAAATTAATCAATATGAGAGTCATGTGAATTCTATAAAAGTCAGAGTTAAAGTCAACTACTAATTCGAAAGAAGAGCAGAAAAAAGAACCATATATACCAACTATTTTGAATTAGTTTATGCTTTGCAAACGAAAAGTATTGCACCTCTTCTGCTAGGCAAGCAACCAAATAGTAAACTTCTGTCTCCTAAGTAAACATAAATTAATGTTATACTTGAAATAGCATAATGTGAATGTCAAAAAATAATGTGATAGGTGTCATAAATAGTACTATTTTTAATTTGAAGTGAAATAGAAAACAAACTAAAAAATTGTTGCCACTCTTCAATCAATAACCACATGTAAATTACTATGACGTATTCTGAAGATCTTTATATGTGTGGGCCCTTAAGGGGCAAAAGTAAAAGTGCACTAATTTTAACGTTATTTCAATTATTTTGTGAAAATAACGTTAATATCATTGGGATGATCAACTTCAAACGATAACTTTGAGCCGGGGACTCTTTCAGAGCAACCTCTCTATCCCAATTGGGATAGGGGTAAGGTTTGTATCTATCCTTCCCCCCAGACCCTACTGAAAAGTGGGAATATACTGGGTAAGGTGGTTGTTGGTGGTTGTTGGTGGTTGTTATTCTGAAGATCTTTAGAATTACAAATTAAAATCAAATGAAGTAATGCCTAAAAAAAGTAAATTAAATCACATAATCTACTCGTGAAAATGTAGAATAAGATCAACCCAGCCGTGGGGAAACATTAACAACATAAAACCTGATGCTCTTGTTAGATGTTAGCAGTGGTTGAAAAGTAATATTCGTGAGACATAAAACATAATTATCTAATTAAACAGATTTGCCTATTGAATAAAAGTGTATAGGTGTTTTCACATTAAATTGGAAATCTGGATCACAATATAGTAAACAAATTTCTAACAAAGATCAAAAAGGTCACCTTGATGTATTGTGTTATAGCTATGATGCAGATCAGGAAAAAAAATTGGTTTCAAGTTGTTTGTTATTTCATTGTTTGCACATAAGTTACTGATTCTCAATAAATAAGACACTTATATGTTAAAATTCCTATTTAGTTGCACTCCTATAAGGTCATGTATTTGGAATCCTTAACATATGCTCATTGTTCTTATATTGTTTTGGCAAAACATTCTATGAATTACTTTCTGTCAACTCATAAACCATGGTTATTGTTTCCAGACAGATAAAAAATATAGCATCAATAACATAAAGAATGATAATTATATAAACACCAAGATAGCAAACCTAAAATCGAAAAACACATAATGACAATTAAGTCATTAAACCAAAAGGAAGCCAAACAAATAAAAGTCTTCTCTTCATTCACATGTAACTTGCAGTTTTAGACCTCATTTTTTTCTCTCTATGATCGATTAAAGGAAGCCAAAAAGAACTGAGACCAGAGCACTCAATCAACAAAAAAGTCACAGCAAAACCCTAAAAAAAACTAAAAATAAACCAGAAAAACATACCAGGTGAATCAGAAAGAAAGAAAACTATCCTTGAATCCTAGCAGCCATAAGAAGGGATCATCATTAAAAAAGATTACCTCTTTCACCTTGTTTTCCTTGTACACAACTCAGAATAAAACATTATTAGGATTCTAACAAACCTAAAACCCTTTAATCACAAAAGAAGATTAAAAAAAATTCTATCAAGCTATCTGCTTAAAATATTAACAAACCACATATGCAACAATAACATATATATCTTTCGAAGTAACCACAAATTTATGGATTTCTCCCTCAATTTCATAATTTAGAAAATCATAACAGAAACCAAACAAAATGAATCCTAAATGCATGTAAGAACCATATTTAATAGTAATTAGCCGAATTTTATACTATCAACTCAACCAAATTCTAAAAACCCTAGGAACTAAAGTAAGTCAACAAACCCATAAAAAGCACTCGAAATGAAAATGAAAATCAAAATCAAAAGGAAATGGAAGGCACCTTATCGACAAAGAACCAGTCAAAGACCGGAGTAGGCAAAATCCATAGCGTGAATGGATATGAAGATTAGGACCTCACGTAATTCGTAGTTCTTGAACAATCGAACCGGCCACCAAACTAAGCTTCGATGTCCGGTTATACGTCACGGCCGGCGTTTGAGATTTTTCCGGAGGCGCAATTGGACGATGCAATTGATGGGGTTTTTGATCTCATCGATGTCGGATTGAAAGGATTGGTTGAGGGGGCAGTGTGTCGTTCGACATGCTAGTGGGCGAGATGCAGGTATGACTTATGAGAGAGCATAGGGTCGGTGTTGATTTCATGGTGGGAGGTGGATACGAATCAGAGAAAGAAAGGGGATGAAGATGAGTGTTGTACCAAAAGATGAAGATGAGTGTTGTACCAAAAGCTTAAAATGTTGTAGGAAATGAACAGGGAATGTGTGAGGGGGAAAATTTTTGGTTTTTAATATATATAATAATATACAATTTAATATTGTTGTTGTTGTCATTGTAATTTTTAATTAAAATAAATTTTATTTTTTTTAATTCAAAAAATATTATTATTGTAATCATTATTATTTAAGCTAGAGATATTATTATTATTATTAATATTAATTTAAAAAATAGAAATGTTATTCATTATTTCTAATGTTCTAAGTTAGTGAAATACTGAAATGAACATATTTCACATATATTGAGTTCTACAAAATAAAACAATTGAATAAAACTACATCTAGGCTTGGCAAAACAATAATCAAATTATAGTTGATGATAATCGTTGTAAGTTGCTAAGCTTTATCGACTCTTAATATTTAAAAGTTTGTTTGTAATTATATACTATAATAGCATACATGAATGTACCTAAGTCCACATACGTATAAATTTGTGAAATTCAAATATTTCATGTTATATGAAGTTATAACTCATATATATTGAAAGAAAAGACGTTTGCGTATCAGAAAACAAAAAATACACTTGTGCCTATAATTTGTTTTATGCTTTACAAGGCTCAAGCATCGTTTTGTTCGAACTACTTTTCTACAGCTTCAATATACGTGAATGCTTTATTTTCATAAACTTATACATAAAATACACTTAAAATGTGCTTGTAACATGACACATATACATATGAAACTTTATAATATGAAGAGTTTGTGAAATAAAAATATTACACGTACAGTCTAGTTTTAAAAAAAAATCGTGTTATTTAAAACATGAGCATTGAATGCAAATGGTATATTTAATCCGAGTGTTTTTTTCAAAAGATTATTGCAAATATATTAAATATTAGCTGAAACACAATGCAACATTACGAAACATTTGTAAAGAAACATATTTATGTAACAACTAATTTAAATAAATTAAGTTTTTGATGTAAATGTGTCGGAAATTCCGACACATTTGTAACACAATCTATTTTTATCTAAGAATTTGTCATAAATTTGTCGCAAATACCGACACAATATTGGCACATTAAATTTCCGAAAAAAATATTCGTTTCATCTAAATTATTGTTGGAAAATCGTCGGAAATTCTGACATGTTTGTGACACATGTACTTTTAAAAATAGAAATTTTAAATGCTCTAAGCATTTTGTCGAAAAAGCGTCGGAAATTCCGACACATTTTTGAAAAATTATATTTTCAAAAGAATTACTTATTGAATCTAAGTTATCGTCAGAAATTCGTCAGAAATTCCGACACATTTGTGACGCAAACTATTTTAAATAGAAAAATCGTAAATGTTTTGTCGGAAATTCAGACACATTTGTGACACAAATTATTTTAAATAGGAAAATTGTCAATGTTCCAAGCGTTTGTCGAAAATGAGTCGGAAATTCCGACGCATTTGTGACGCAACGTATTTTAAATTGAAAATCGTAAATATTCCAAGCGTTTATCGAAAATGAGTCGGAAATTCCGACACATTTAGGACACAATTAAAAAAATATTATTTGCGTCACAAATTTGTCGTTAATATTAAGATTTTTTACATTATTTGTAATATTATCGGTAATATATGATTAATAAATAAATAAAAGAGAATAAAATAGCGATTTTTGACACATTTACGACACAATGCTTGATTTTTCAAAATTTTTTATTTTTGTGTCAGAAATGCGTCGTAGTTTTGCGACGCATTTGTGACAAAAATCAAGTATTTTTTTCCGTCGCTATTTTGTCGCAAAATTTGTCACATAAATAGGGTTTCATTTTTCATCAGAAATGTGTCGCAAATTTGTGTTTTTCTAATAGTGGTAGTAGCATTTTAGCTTGCTTTTATCTAGCCCAAACTTAGTCATCATTTTGTGCTTTCAGAATTTTCTTTCGATTTTTCTGTAAAATTTCTTTGCGTGTAAAATATCATGGCTATTAAACAATCGATACCCATTTCCTCTATATCATGATGATAAATAGCATCTAGATATTTATGGCAAACCGGGGGACTCTACAGAAGCAGCGTCTCTATTCTACTTGTAGATAGGCCGAGGTAAGGTGTGTCTTTATCTTCCCCATACCCCACTCTAAGTGGGATTTTACTAGGTACGCTTGTTGTATGTTGTTGTTGTATATTTATGGCAAAGTTGAAAGCATTGTAAAGATCAAGAAGACTCATGCTCACCAAAACACTTATAAGCTGATGATGAAGACATATAATCCTCCCAAGAGTCGAAATAGTTTTCAAAAGGAAATAGTCTTTCGGAAATTAACGGTCTTTCTAAAGAAGCACACAAGATTCCTGAAGACTAAACTGAATAAACCAACTCTTCCTTCCAAAGAGAGTTTACTTTCGAAGAAAACTTCCTAAAGAAAAAGCTTCTAAAAACAAAGCTTCTGATCAACAATTTAATCTTTCGAAGACAAATCAAGCTCCTGAAGATCGTCTCCTTCCAACAAAGACAAATATTCCCATATATTGATTCTTCCGATTGACTATCTCTTTTCAACCCAACAAAATGTCGATGGCTAGGACGGTGGAACATCACTTCTGACTAACAGACAAGGACAAATCTTAGTACACTACAGACGAGATACTTAAAGGTGCTTCTAAACATTGATTTAGTAGTATTCAAATATGCATTTGCGCATAGTTTATTTCCTGTGGAGATTCAAATAATTCCTTAGTAATATTGAACATCTACTAGATAATATCGTATTCTAATTAATTTCTTTTGTTAGTTACTGTATTCCATAATGTTGTGCTTGCACACAAATGTATCTTTAATACAGCCACACTCATTGTAATATTCTATAAGTTGGAAACTATTATTGTAATTCCATGTGTATTCTGCAACATCATTGTGTCTTAAATTGTTTAAGAAAACACAACATTGAGCAGAAATACAAAAGACACAATGACATGTATACAAGACAAAATGACTTGCATACAAGACAAAATACTTATACAAAAGGCACAATGACTTGTACAAAATTGTTTATAATCGTCATTTTATCTTTTTTACAAGTAATTGTGCATTTTTAAAATATCATCGTGTTGTTCATACTCTTCATTGTGTCATCATTGCTTCACGTTATGTATTCTGCAACATCATTGTGTCTTATATTGTTCATGAAAACTCAACATTGAACAGAAACACAAAAGACACAATAACATGTACAAAAGACACACTGAACTAGAAAATCAAAATTTTATATAACAACACTATACTAATTTTGAAGATAAAAAATGTTCGTTTTTATGGTATATTTTTTTCAAAAAATAATTTCGTATGTAAAAGCTATGAATGTAAAGAATGTGAAGGAACTTGGTAAAAAGTAAGCAAAAATAGTTATTACTAAAATACGCTTATAAAACTTGATTTAATCATACACATATTGATTAATAATCTAATGGCTTAAGATTTGTTGAGTCTAGAAAAGTCAAGACCAACGATTAATTTGGATAGATGGAATGTAAACAAGAAGTATTATGTATCTATTGATTAGGGAGCAACGAGTCACCGCACGAGCCACTAAAAACTCAAGATTACGAAGACACTTGATGACCAAAAGACCCGAATACTACAACAAATGATAGAGCTTAATTTAATATTTATTTTTTATTATCATTTTGTTGTATTTGTTTTTTCTAGGGTTTTAGGTCAGATGACACTATAAATAGAAATTATTCTCATTTGTAAAAGGTAGCACAGACAAGAGAGTGTGTGAGGGTGTGCTTCAATGTAATCTTGAGAGCTCTTCCTCATGAACTCCATGGATTCTTTATCCATGGAGTTTGAGCATGTGAGGGGTAGGTAATGTAATCTTGTTGAATGTTGAACTGTTATTGTTATATATCATTTCTTATTTTTCAGTTTACATTGCATCTCATATTCTTGTTTGTGTTCTTCACCATCTTCAAGACTTTCTTTGTTCTTCATTTGCTTAATCTTCACAAATCGAGTAGGTCCTATTCTGCAACCATTTTTACAAAATTCTTCTTATGTTATTGACAAATACATTGAAGATTTATAGACTTTTCTTGAGGTGAGTATATATCATCACTTAGTTTAACTAGTTGCACTTGAGGTTATATATCATGACTTAGTTTAACTAGTTGCATATTATAAATATATGTTTTATTGGTGTGACAACTTTGTCGTATTTATTATAAACAAGTTGAAAATGTTAAAATTTAAATAAAACTAATCTAAAATAAGAATGCATATTAGTTGAAAGTGCCATAATTTAATTTTTTTTCCAAATAAATATTCTTCAATTGTTATTTTATAATAAGAATAAAATAGATTTCCGGTCATATTAGAGAATAAAACGTATCAAATATATAAGTAATTTGTTGTGTCATCTATCATAATCTTGTAAGGCCCAAATTCTTATAATGGCTTGAAATTTTTCTAGCTTAGTTTTATCATTTATTCACGCTTAAGTTATGCCTAATAAAAAATTAATTGCTTTTGTTTATCAATTACTTGTTATTTTCTTTGTTAAACTTTACTTTATGAATATTTCATTCACTAAATATTCATTTTATCATATATTTTCTTTAATTTTTATCGTCCTTTAATAAAATAATAGATGCAAAGATGAAGAACAAATTTCAATTTTTTGACTTTCATACTACATAATAAAGATTATCTTATATTATACATTACAAGTGTTTTTCTATAACTTTTTATAAACGTTTTTTTGAAAAATATATAATATATTATTTAAAATAAATATTTTAGAATATTTATTTAGTACGAAGATTAAGGAAGGCGTATGACATGTGCAACCTGTGGCCTGTGGTTTTACACATGGTCAGACAGTCATTTCAAAGAATAGGGCCCAAATTATAGATTTTATTAATATCAACAATTTTCACGTGTCGCTTGGCAGCCCAAAAGTCAAAGTGAACGGCTTCTTAAGGGCCTACTATAGTACTATACACACACCACTCTTCTCTGTTTGGTACCACCTGGCTTTTATCTACATGGCACGTATAAAATCGGTCAAACCGATAAAAGTTGTGATTGCGGATGTGTCAGAATGATGGGTTTCTATACAAGCCTATAGAGTTATACGTGCCGTATAAAAAACCGAAATATTCTTTAGATTCAATATACATTAATTATTTGACGCGACTTAAAATTTCTCGATATTCGAATCAATTATTTGACATGAAATAAGATTTCTCGATATACGTGTAACAAGACTTTATATAAAGAGAATTTAGTTATTCATTTTTTTACAAAGAATCAATTACTTCATTACTAAACCATTATATATATATATATATATATATATATATATATATATATATATCTCAGCATAAGAGTATTTATATAATATATATTATATGTATATGGATATGAGGAAGAAGAAGGAAAATAAACATTTACATTACACAAGTTGCAGCATTTATGTTCATATGGACAACATGATTTTCACGTTCGTATTAAATATTATGTTTGTGTTGAAGTTGATTGGTCAGACGTTCTAAATTAGACACATTCCAACACGGAGGCTATGATGGTAATTCCGTACAAAAGTGGGATATAAATATTATCTTGGATATCAAATTACAAATAAAACCTTGTTTGCTTGTGTAACGTAAAACAATAAAGTATATTCTATCCCAAAAGTGTTTAGGCTCTAAAACTCGATCGAATGGTCCTTTATCGTATAAACTAGTGTCAAAATCCACGAATGCAAATGCTGATACTACAATAAATTTTAAAAAATAGAAAAGAGAAGTACAAACGAGAAGGTTAATCGCACATATACATCTAACATCTTGTAAAAATATTTTCAATCTACAAATACTTCAAATCAGTGTTTACAAACCCGGACCAGACCGGCCGGTCGGACCGGGATTCGGAGTGTTAGACAGTCCGGTTCTAGCTTCAAAACCGTTTTTGGGTGAACCGGCCGGTCGGACCGGTGATTGAACCGGTTTTTTTAATTTTTTTTATATTTTTTTGATTTTATATATATATATTTATAAAATGTTTATAAAATCACCCAGTTTTTAAATCCGGTCAGACCGGTCGGACCTCTGACCGGTAAGGAGACCGGTTCGATGTCCGGTCCGGTTCTGAAAACATTACTTCAAATAAATCATGTGTTGCCCAAAACTTGTTTTTTTTTTCCTATAGCGTATGCAACTCAAGGTCGTGATACTCTACTTTTAAAAAGTGTATGATACAAAATGCAAATTCTATGTCGTTATCGCTTATCATTAACAACCAATTCACATATTTTTTTCTAACAACTCTCTATTCCATTGATAATTTCATTTGGAATCTAAATGTATATGATTATCACCCAAGAAACGAAACATAAATTGGCCCAAAAATTTAAAATTTAATTTAGGATCTAAATTCTTTATGATTATCACCCAAGAAAGGAAACATAAATTGACCCGAAAATTTAAAATTTAATTTAGGATCTAAATTTTATATGATTATCACCCAAGAAACGAAACATAAATTGACCCAAAATTTTAAAATTTAAGGGATTTTGTAATAGAAAAATATACAAAATGAAGTGGAGCTAATCTGGGACGGTCTAGGCTTTTTAAAGGCACAAAACAGGTAATAAAATAAGGTCTTTACTGAAAAAATTATTTTCAATTCTAAGCAGCAACTAATGACAAAAAAAAAAAAAAAAGCTTCTAGTAATAAAAATTTTGAAACTCACTTTAGCATATTATCTTATGATTATAACATAAGAAACATATTTGATAACCTAATTGCACACAATGATAACATAATCCTATTAAACATGGATAAAAAAGTAGAATTAAAAGAAAATACGATGTATTATTGTTATACCAGCTAACAAATTGAAAACTTTAACAAAGTTATAAACAATTTAGAAACCTATATATAATAAATAATCAAAAAAAATAAGCCTATAATAAAAATGAATACTTAAGTTGTACCAAATGATTAGATGGAGAAGGATATCAAAGTAGTTGAGAAAATTTAATGTCTCACCTTAATCAAAAATTCAAAATATCATATTAATTAACGTTAGGAAGAAAACAGAAATACAAAGAATAAAAGAATTAAAATTATTTGAAGGATTCAATTTTGAAAAAAGTGAAAAATTTGTGAATGTATGATTCAGCCTTTCAAAAAAAAAAGGGTCACATATAAAGACTAGAAGAGTTGTGTTGCATACTCTAATTAATCTGAAACAATCTAACAAAGACATAATATGTGTGTGCGTGAAATTGATATAAATCAAGGCTCTAAAATTATAAGAGCCTTCAGTCCTAGATTTATTCTTCAAGCCTATCAGGTCGTCACTGTAGCTAAATGATATTCATATAAAATGGATGAATGTCTTTTTCAAACACATACATGTAAGACTAAATAATTAAATATGGCTCTCATGATTATTTAATTAAATAAGATCAATTACCTAAATACCCCTAACAGATAGATAATTATTTGATAGACGTAATTATCCTAATTATAGTTTCCCCTTGGGTGTATAAATAGAGACTAAAGGCTCATAATTAAAGGTTACTCATTATTAACATCATAATCACGTTTTCTCCTCATTCTCAAGAGAACTCGTGAACCCCCCATAACCGAGCCTTCTCAACTCATCTACATCCTCACCGTACACCCTAAACGGGAACCCGATCGGATCGTCATCACTGGAATCATGTCTGGAATCAACAACGCGTTCACTGGATTCACAGGTTTCATCTAATCTCTATTTCATTCATGTTTTCGTATACATGTTTAAATCTAAACCAAAGGAATCGATCCAACATGTGGTATCAGAGCAATATGTTGTTTAATCGATTCCTAATCGCGAAATTGATACAAAATACAAAAACGTTTCGAAAAACGAGTACGAATACTGGTCGTTTTTTCCAGAAAACCTTAAAATTGATTCGTTTTTCGTAAAAACGTGAATCTGGTGCGTTTTTCGTAAACCTAAAAATTTTCGGACTTAAACGTATTCGAAATTAATGTACACGTTTTTAAGAGTACTCGAAATTTGGTGTACTCGAATTTTTATGTACTCGAAATCTGAGTATTCGAATTTTGAGTATTCGAAATTTAATATACTCGAAATTTATTTTAACCTTAGTGTACTCGAAATTTAGAGTTCACGAAATTTAGTGTACTCAAAATCTTAAGAGCTCGCGAAATTTAATACTCGAAATTACATTTAATTTAGTGTACTCGAAATCTTAAAAGTTCACGAAATAATGTACTCGAAAACTGTACTCGAAAATCTAAGAGTACTCGAAATCTAAGTGTACTCGAAAAAACTGAAAGTACTCGAAATTTTTGAGTACATAACCATTTTCGAGTACATAACAATTTTCGAGTAAATAACTATTTTCGAATACAATAATAACTTCGTGAATAGTAAATTTCGTGTACGAACACTTAACCAATCTGGGGGCTAAGAGATAAAATAAATAGTTTTGTTAAAACCTTAAACTATTATGTTTTACAAAACCTCAATATACAAAAATCAGCTTAAACTCAATAACAAGTGTTTCACTTCTGCCCAAAGGTGATGTGTTACATCTTATTATTTGAGTCTTATTAAGCACCGTCACTTACTTGTGTATATCCTTAAACATTAGATACTCACATGACATCATTTTGCCTTAAAGCATTTATGTTTCACTTCTGCCCAAAGGTGATGTGTTACATATATGTTTGCAAACTTAACATATGCATAATGCTTACAATGTCTCACTTCTGCCCAAACCACGTGTTACATTCCTAATGCACATTTTACTTTCTAACTAAATTGTTCCTAATGCTTAAATGAATGGTTATTAACCAAAGTGAAACCCATTTGTTTAAGTAGAACCTAATCCAGTCTATTAATTTGATGTTATAGTAGACTCATTATCACACCTTCATTACTATAATGGTCCTTATATATGCCTGCCTTAGATCTAAGTTACCCCATAGATCACTCTAAGTTCTTCTATAGCCTAAGTATATTACTCTTTCTCATCTAATATAATCCTCAGCTCCCAATATGGGAATTGAAACCCTTACTGGTGCGAACTACTCTGCTTGGAAAAATTCGCTGATGCTGACTCTTGGGATCACGGAGTTCGACTACGCACTGAGAGAGCCTGCACCTCCTGCCCTCACTGATAAGAGCACTGCTGAAGCTATGTTGCTGTATGAGAAATGGGAGAAGGCTAATCGGATGGCTCTCATGTTTATCAAGAACTCAATTAGCCCAATCATCAAAGGAGCAATTCCTGATTTGGCTAATGCTAAAGCTTACCTTACTGCTGTGGAGGAGCAATTCAAAGGAACCTCAAAGGCACATGCTAGCACCCTGATTATGAAACTGGTGTCTACAAAATATGACGGAGTCAGTGGCATTCGTGAGCACATCATGATGATGAACGACATGGCCCGTAAACTTAAGGGATTAGACATGGAGATCAGTGATGGTTTCTTAGTCCACTTCATCATGACTTCTCTTCCTGCATCTTATGAGGCTTTCAAGATCAACTACAACACTCAGAAAGAGAAGTGGTTGATGAATGAGTTGATTGCCATGTGCGTACAAGAGGAAGAGCGTCAGAAGCTGGAAAAACCCGATGTTGCTTACCTGATGGCCACTGGTTCGAAGAAAAGGAAGAACAATACTCATAAGGATGCTTCTAAAGTCCCTAAGTCCAATGCAGGTGCATCTTCCAGCCCTAACAATTCCAAAGGCAATCCCTACTGCAACTTCTGCCGAAAGGTAGGACATAAGCAGAAGAATTGCCCTAACTTCAAGGAATGGCTGGTTAAGAGAGGTAATCATCTTAATATGATAATTGAGTCCTTTAATTTAAATGTTTCAACTAATACTTGGTGGTTTGACTCTGGTTCTATGGTTCATGTGACCAATTCTACTCGGGGATTCCTTACAATCCGGAGGCTGGAAAGAAACCAAAGAACACTTAAGCTTGGGGATGGAAAGGAACTATCTGTTGCTGCCGTGGGAACCTTAGAATTAATAATGAAAACCGGTCTATGTATTAAACTTTATGATACCTTATATATTCCTGAAATTTCTAGGAATCTTGTATCAGGACCAAAGTTAGACATGGATGGTTTTTATGTTTCTCATGGTAATGGCAGACTTACTATTAGTTCTAATTCTCAAGTATTTGGTACTGATCTTTTGGATGGTGGTCTCTATAAGTTAGAACTAGATGATGATTTCTCTAAGTCTTTGTTATCATATAACATTAATGAGAACTCAACAAAGACTAAAAGAAAAAGAGACTTAGAAACTTCATCCATGTTGTGGCATCAACGTTTAGGCCACATCTCACGGGATCGCTTATCTCGACTCGTGAAGGATGAAGTTTTACCTTCTCTTGATTTCACGGACTTTGGAACATGTGTCAAATGCCTTAAAGGCAAAATGACAACAGCAACTAAGAAAGGTGCCACTCGGAGTTCTAATTTATTAGAAATTATTCACACCGATATTAGTGGCCCTTGCACCATTGCTGGAATAACTGGACATACTTCATTTATCACTTTCATTGATGATTATTCTCGTTACATGTACTTGTATCTAATCAAGGACAAATCTGAATCACTTACAACTTTTAAAGATTATAAAACAGAAGTTGAAAATCAACTAGATCTTAAAATTAAAGTTGTGAGATCAGATAGAGGAGGTGAATATTATGGTAGACATACTGATGTGGGTCAGGCTCCTGGTCCATTTTATGAGTTTTGTAAAGGCCAGGGGATCGTGAACCAATACACCATGTCCGGTACTCCTCAACAAAATGGTGTTGCTGAAAGGAGAAACATAACCCTAATGAACATGGTGCGCAGTATGTTAGCCAACTCAGATTTACCCTCATTCCTCTGGACCGAGGCCTTAAAGACAGCAGTTCATATACTCAATAGAGTTCCTTCTAAATTGTCCCTAAAACTCCTTATGAACTTTGGATAGGAAGGAAACAGAGTCTTAGATATATGAAAGTATGGGGTTGTCTTGCCGAAGCTAAACTCTTTAATCCCTTCTTAAAGAAGCTTGACATGAAAACTGTTACATGTTACTTCATCGGGTATCCCGATCACTCAAAGGGTTATAGATTCTATTGTCCTACCCATGTCACTCGAATTGTAGAAACAAAGCATGCTCATTTCCTTGAGGATTCAAAGGTCAATGGGATCAGCGAAAATCCTGACTCTGATTTGCAAGAAGTACAAGACGCGGGGGGGGGGGGGAGACACTCATCGACTAACTTACCTCCGATTGCTCATCTTGTACACCATGCTACTCCGAACTTCGCTGCACCTGCTCCGACACAATCAGGACTCACTACTGCTCCAAACGTTACCGAGAATGAAGGCACCTTATCTGATCAACATCAACACAATACCAGCCATGTGAACCCGCTAATCAGCTCAGGAGGTCATCTAGGCCTAAAGTGCCTACTAACTTTGATGATTATGTAACCTACCTGACTGAAGCTGAAATGGATGCCGGAAAGTTTACTGATCCTACCTCTTATCATGAAGTCATTACTAGTGATCAGTCTTCTGAATGGAAGATGGCTATGACTGATGAGCTTGATTCCATGAAGAAAAATGATGTTTGGAATTTGGTAGAACTACCCAACGGAGTAAAACCCGTAGGATGTAAATGGGTGTTCAAAACAAAACTGGATCCGAATGGAAACATTGAACGCTTCAAAGCAAGATTGGTTGCAAAAGGTTTCACTCAGAAAGAGGGAATTGACTATCAAGAGACCTTCTCTCCTGTCTCTCGTAAAGATTCTTTAAGGATCGTGATGGCCGTCGTAGCTCATTTTGATTTAGAGCTGCATCAGATGGACGTCAAAACTGCTTTCCTAAACGGCGACTTGTATGAAGACGTGTTCATGAAACAGCTTGAGGGTTTCATGCCTGAAGGTCAAGAGCATCTAGTCTGCAAGCTAAAGAAATCCATCTACGGGTTGAAGCAAGCCTCACGTCAATGGTATCTTAAGTTTGATGGAGTGATGAAGAAACACGATTTCCTGAAAAATCAAGTGGATCAATGCACCTACCTCAAGATGAGTGGGAGCAACTTTACTACACTTGTCCTTTATGTCGATGACATCCTTCTAGCAAGTAATAGCTTAGATATGTTGCATGAGTCGAAGCGCTTACTTTCGCATAATTTCGACATGAAGGATCTCGGAGAGGCCTCTTACGTTATTGGCATCGAAATACACCGAGATAGAGTCAATGGACTTTTGGGTTTATCTCAGAAGGCTTACATTGATCGGGTCCTCACACGCTACAACATGCAACACTGCTCTCCCTCTGTAGCTCCAGTAGTTAAAGGAGATGTTTTCGGTTCATTTCAATGTCCGAAGACTGAGGCTGAAAAGGCGCAAATGAGAATGATACCTTACGCATCAGTAGTCGGGAGCCTTATGTATGCTCAAGTCTGTACTCGTCCCGATATCGCTTACATTGCTGGAATGCTCGGCCGTTATCAAACTAATCCTGGCCTTGATCACTGGAAAGCAGCTAAGAAAGTACTTAGATATCTTCAAGGGACAAAGGACTTCAAACTGACTTATAGGAGAAGTGATAATTTGGAAGTGGTTGGTTATTCTGATTCTGACTTTGCTAAATGCAAAGATGACAAGAAATCCACTTCGGGGTACATCTTTATGTTAGCAGGCGGACCGATCTCATGGAAGAGTCATAAGCAGCAGCTGACAACAACCTCAATTATGATGGCTGAATATATTGCAGTGTACAATGCAACCTGTCATGGAATGTTGTTGAGAAACCTTATCGCTGGACTCAAAGTCGTTAACTCTATCTCTAGACCATTGAAGTTTACTGTGATAACTCAGCATCCGTTAACTTCTCGAACAGTAACAGTTCGACCGGTGCTGGTTTATATCTTGATACAAAGTACTTGTTCGCGAGCGAGCGAGTTGAGGAAAATAACCTTTGTATTGAGTATATAAGTACTAAAGTTATGCTTGCGGATCCGATGACTAAAGGTCTCCCACCTAAAATATTCGAAGAACATGTTTCGAAGATGGGCTTATGTAAAGACCTTATTGCATAATGTACTTACTTATGATTAATGAAATTTCCTCACTTATTTGATTTGTTTGTCTCTAAATATATGTTTATGCATGCCTAATGACATATAGACACTAATAACACAAATCATTCGTTAAAGGGCTTACTTGTTAATTGATCCTAACTTAAGTTTTAAATTTGTATTATAGTATGATTAATGGGAGTATTGAATTGAATAACTGATTCAATGACTCTATTTCTCTGCTATGATTACAATTTAGAACTAAAATGAGTATTGTCAATCTACAGACTTACTTAATGCTCGTAATAAATAATCACTTGGCCAAGTGGGAGAATGTAAGACTAAATAATTAAATATGGCCCTCATGATTATTTAATTAAATAAGATCAATTACCTAAATACCCCTAACAGATAGATAATTATTTGATGGACGTATAATAGAGACTAAAGGCTCCTAATTAAGGTTACTCATTATTAACATCATAATCACGTTTTCTCCTCATTCTCAAGAGAACTCGTGAACCCCCCCATAACCGAGCCTTCTCAACTCATCTCCATCCTCACCGTACACCCTAAACGGGAACCCGATCGGATCGTCATCACTGGAATCATGTCTGGAATCAACAACGCGTTCACTGGATTCACAGGTTTCATTTAATCTCTTTTCATTCATGTTTTCGTATACATGTTTAAATCTAAACCAAAGGAATCGATCCAACATATACATACATGCATACATACATACATACATACCGGGAAATCAAGTATTCATAACTGATAACCCATGAAAAATAAATTAACCAATTAACTATGATCCAATGGTTAATCTAAAAGTTAAGTAATGAAATCGTGTCATATGTTGTGTTATTCTTCATACGATATTATTTTTTTAGAGTAAATTACGGTTTTGGCCCTGTGGTATATGTGTTTTAACTATTTCAGCCTAAAATAGAATCTTTTATCAATTCAGTCCCTGTGGTTTAGATAAACCCCTTAAACTTATCTATTATAACAGTTTTGGCCCAAAATCTAACTATGGTTGAGGGCCAAAAACGTTAGTTTGTCTAGACCACAGAGGCTGAATTAATGAAAGATTCTATTTTGGGCCAAAATAGTTAAAACACTCAAACCACAGGGGCCAAAACCGTAATTTACTCTTTTTTTATAAAAATTACATCATTATACTCGTCTCATTTTTCTCTTTAATTTTGCTATATTCTGGACTATTTTTGTTATTTTTTATGCTCATATGTTACATCACTGTATATAATGTGTTACATCACTGTAATTTACTTTTGTTATAAAAAAATCAAAATAATATGTTATGTTTATGCTCGTTACATTGATGTAAATACATAACATCTGAAAAAAATAAAAAAAAAATAGTCAAGATCATATTGAGATTAAATAGAAAAATTAGACAACTATAATGTTGCAAATTACATCGTTGTAATTTACATCACCGTAATTTACTGTTTTTTTTTTTGAAAAAATTCAAAATAATGTGTTATATTTATATCCGTTACCTTGATGAAATATTGACATAAAAAAATTAACAAAGCTAGTCGAAACTTTAACGAAATTAAAGAGAAAAATGATACGAGTATAATGGTGGAACTTTAAAAAATAATATAGTATAAAAAAGTTATGAATGTTTAAAAATAGAGGTGGATAAACTTTATATAAAATATTGGATTGATTAAAATATATTAAAATGCAACACTTGTCACCAGTACGACGATATAAAGTCTAGTTTTTTGTTGGCTACAAAATGTCTTAAATGTCTTCTTATATTAAAGGAAATGACATATGACACGATCATGTGCACTTATATTTTATATTAATCATTAGATGATATTTAATGAGGTAGTTTATTTTACGTGAATTATGGATAATTCCATCCTATGCCTGGCAAAATGGGCGGATTGAGTTGGGTAACGGGTAAGAACGGGGTGCGGGTTAGGATGGTGCGGATCAAGGCGGGTTTTAAGCCAAATCCGTTGTGTTTTAAACGGTTTGTTTAAAAAAAATCAATCTCGCTCAAGTTAAAATGAGTTGTAACAAAACAAATAGTTTATTTGACTAATTTTTAATAATTTTTTCATTAAATATATTATTGACCATCCTTACCCATTGAAATCCATTATATTTACATGGTTTTTAAGTTGTCCATTTTGACCCGCTTTGTATTAAGGTGTTACACATCTCAACCCATATTATTTCATAATTTTACTCATTTCAACCCAAAATATAATAAATGTTTACCCAATTATATCCATTTATCTTGCTATAGGTCAAGATTGCCAGGTATATTTCATCCCTATTTGTATACAAAAATATATATGTAAGATTTCATTTAGTCATAAAACGTACCAAATCAATGCATGAAAACCTTCCAGACATGGACACGTATCGTTGTTCGTAACCGTGAATAAACCACACATGACTACATGTCCCATTTTAATGTACTTTTCAGATTGATAAAAAAATTATATATATCTCAATTCAATTTGAAAGTTGGGTTGCGATTATGACAATAACTATTCTTTGTTAAATAAAGTTGTTTCCACTTGAACAAAGCTATGCATTTTGCCTTAATGGCTCTTGGTTCGACTTATAAAAGTTTTTTTTTTTCTTTTTGTCTCTTTTTATTTTTTGTTTTCTTTTTATTTTTTGAATTTTTTATATTTTTTCTATTAAATTATTTTTTAACCACTTATACTACAACATGCAAGAAGTCTTTACTTTTTTTTTTTTCTTTTTTCTCTTCAATTTTTCTTATGTTTTTATATTAAATAATTTATATTAGAATTTAATATACCATATCATATGACATGTTTTATTAGTGTTTACAAGTGTTTATGTATGTTTACACTTAGGTAATTATCGCGCTCCATCCTCCAATATTTTCGTCTAGTTTTGAGCCCTATGTTTTGTACTTTTTTCTTTAATTTTCTTATATTTTTATATTAAATAATTGTTAT
>SZYD01002397.1:22500-36153 GCA_009363875.1 Mikania micrantha | reverse complement strand
TCAAGAGTCATGGCTCTAATACCACTTGTTACTTTTTAGGGATTGTACGCGCACACACACACACATGAACTAAACACACACGAAAGCAATTAAATGAACACAGGGATTTAGGTGATTCGATCTAAACTAACCTACGTCCATGGTTGGTAACTAGGATATTCTATATTATGAAATGCCAATAATTACGAGTACAAGATCAAGTATATACAGAGACTAGACTAGGGTTTAACAAGTAATCAGGTCAGGCTTAGGGTCAATTGCCATGCGCCCCTACCTTCCTCCTGTAACTGTAACAGGCAAAGGTCTACGTCACCCAAGACACTAAAGCTAATTATTTGATCATCAAAAATAGTTATATGTCCTGCATGGAAATTAAATCCCTTCAACCTAAATCAAATAATCATAATATGTTGAGCATATGATAGATTCTCAATGCCAATTTCACACGAATATTAAATGGAACACCATATAAATCAACAATTTATGGAAACATCTTTTTATATGAACAAAAGGTTAATAGACGTTTGCAAATGAAGAATGCAGAAAGGCAAGGAGTACCATATGCATTTCCAATCTCTTCAGTATTTGCAATGAAGCAGACAAGAAGAACAGCAGAGGCCAGCAGGAACCAGTTAAGAACTGGAATATAAATCTGACCCATGAACTTGCGAGAAGTATGTACAATTTTTAGGCGAGGAAAACAACCAAGTGCTATTGACTGTTTGACACAAGAAAAAGTTGCTGTTGTCATTGTTCTACTAGCAATCAATGCTGCAATATTAGCAATTAAGAAAACCGGCCAAAATGTTCCATCTGCAGGCAGCCAGGCAGAACAGAAAATACAAGTATTAGCCATGACTCTCCCTTGCAATCAAAGCTTAAATAATTCTACATGAAATCTCATCAAGTTTATTTATGAGGGATTCGATGGAGGTTATGTTTATGCTCTCTCTAATGTGTCATACAAGTAAAACAGATTTCTAGCTGTAAGATGAAAAAGTTTGAAAGCTGGTCAAAGTGTACTTCCATGGGGTGATGTCACAAAATAGCAATATGAAACATTTGAGAAAGTATGTTGCTCTTTTACAGCATTATCCTTGTTTTTTGATGCATAAAACCTCTTAAATATTTAATTCAAATGATTAGAAAATAATGAATTTTGAGAGATATTATACAATTATTGTAATCATCATTGGTATGTGGTACACACTAATTGCTTATAAAAAATTGGAAAACACCAGTTCAATTCAATCCTGGCATTTTTATACCTGTACCAGATAATTACCAATTTGACCCTTTTTACCCCCCAACCAGCCCATCATGCTACCTCTAACATTTCAGTTCAGATATTAACAAGGGGTCTACAGTCAGAATAAGGAAAGCAAAATGAAGTCAATATGTCCAGTCTGGAAGATACAGAAAAGGAGGCTCACTTGGGATAGAAGAAAAGAATGGCTGTTGCGCATGACCATTGTTATCCATTAAGTAGGCAGCTTGACCCAAGTAGCCCAGCAAAAGGCATGGAAGTACAAGGAAAGCAAAAATAAGCTGCAAAATACAGAATCAATCTAACATAATTCAGAAGAAAGCAATAGAAAGAAAAAGTGTGCATTAAAATTTAGAACATTTGCAATACCTGGATAGCTCCCACAGAAAAATAGCAAAGATCTGCAAACATTGCTTCTGAACCTGCAGTATACCAGTATAAAAGAAACAAAGGTTCAGATAATAGTTATATAAACCAGCTTAAAGCTAACTGCAGCTAACTTTCATGGTTCTTTTCAGTGCCTGCCCTAAATTTTCTTATCCATAATCTAAAATTCTTAAATTGGGACTTTGGAGAAATAAGTGAAAAGAAATAAAGGAAGAAAAAATGGCATGCTTAAACATTTGTTTTTTTATTTTTTGTGTGTCCTTGATTTAAAGAGGGGGGGGATTAGAACCTGTAGCATACTACAAAAATTACAATGTAATACATATATTTTTTAAGAACGTGAGATACTTTTAATACAATCTTATATGGTATAACTACAAAACTAATATATGTGTGGCATAGAGTGTATTCAGAGGTTTAATTTGAAATTTAGTGTTATGATATTAACATCAGAACAAATTTGGATGTGTTATTTTTTGAATATAATGCAGATTATAAAAATCAGTTGCATCATCTTGGTATTAGTCGTCTAAATAAGTTAGATCCGCATGGGTGTGGGTTGATCCAAGAAAGTGATTTATATAGATGGGTCGATTTATTGTATCGATTATTGGATCGGTGGACCATTTTTCTTGATTGATTAGCACACTTAAATGGGTCAAGGCATATCAGATCTAGATCATGAGCTACCCCATAAATATGCCAAACGGTGAGACATTGCTAAAAGTTAGGTAATATGGATGATGGTGGCATATAAAATTCTTGAAGTTTGAGGAACTGTAAAAGAAAGCAACAAAACAAATAATCAAAAAACTAAGTATTCATTGGTTTTTATTTTGAAAAAAAACATAAAATACGCTGTCGTGCTTTTCACATTCTTGATTGTCTCACGCCAAAGCCCTCTGATACAGTCACCACTTCTTCTACCCATGTTAAACCATTGTATGTCAAACTCTGGAATCAATTGGATGCTAATGTCATTCAATGGATTTATAGTATGATTTCCAATGATCTTTTACATACTATCCTTAAACCTAACTCTACTTCAGTCCAAACATGGACTGCCCTAGAAAATATTTTTCAAGATAATCAAAATCAACAGGCAGTCTATCTAGAAAACAAATTTGTCACTACCAAATTAGAGAATTATCCAAATTGCTCTGCATGTTGTCAAGCATTAGAGATGCTTTCTGATCAACTATCTTTTTTTTTTGAACAGCTAACACCAAGTACCACAATCTAAATGGGCACATTGACACCACCATCTAGGAGGAAACCCATACTGGGAAAACCCTCTAGCTCAACCTAGAGCATTTCTTTGTTCCAGGTGAGACTCGAACCCAAGACCTCCCATTCAGGAAGTCAAGGGGGTACCATTAGGCTATAAGCCCTTTGGTGCTCCAGTAACAAATCAATGCCTTATTTTACAATTCATTGCTGGTTTGACCAAGTCTTATGAATGTATTTCCATGATGATACAACAACAGATCCTCTACCTGAATTTTATGAATCCAAATCAAAATTAATTTTGGAAGAGACTAGAAAACGCAACCAAGCTGCAAACTCTGTAAATTCAGGAACTTCATCATCTGGTACAGCTCTTCATACTTAAACCTCTCTTCCACCTATTGATTACTATCGCTTTCATCAGCCCCAGGCTGATTACACCACTGCTCGACAGGGGACACAGCCGACACAACCTAACTCGTGGTGGTGGAACTCCAGGCTACACAGCTCCTCGTCCACCATGGACTGCCCACCAACCGTGGTCGACATAACCCTTCCAATCTTACCCACAACAGCCTTGGACTCCACAACATCCTGGGTACCCGCAATGCGTTTCCCCTCCACCTTGCCCCTATCCAACAGCCCCACACAAGCCTCAGCATACCTCAGGACCACCTGCAACACCTGGTATTCTCGAACCCAAACCAACTCACGCTATGCAGCATCAGAAGCAACTTGTACTCCCACCGATCTAAATAGGCATTCAATACTATGTCCCTTCTCCCACCTGATTAAAACTCAAAACTGAAAACTGGTACATGGATAGCGGAGCCATATCCCACATGACCAACAATCCAGATAATTTCTCCTCTTATTTCAATAAGTGTTTTTTCGATATATCATTGTTGGTAATGGCGCTCAACTCCGAGTTCACGGAACCAGACACCAAACTGTACCTACTCCTTTCACACCTTTACATTTAAATAAAGTCCTTCATGTACCCAACCTTATCAAAAATTTACTTTTTGTTTGTAGACTAACCACTTACAAAAATATTTCAATCAAATTTAACCCTTATGGTTTTGATGTAAAAAATTTCGAACTCGAACCCCCCCTCCTCATGTGTAACAGCCTCAGTGATCTCTATCCACTTGCTTTCACAACCAAGACTCAAGTCACAAGTCCTACTTTTGTTGCAATATCTCAAGATCTTTGGTATCACCGTATCGGAAATCCAAGAACTCATATTTTATCCTTTTTGCATAAAACTGCCTTTTTCTTCTTGTAATGTAATAAATGCTTCAAGTTGCCAATCATGCATTTCGAAAACATATAACATTGCCGTTTCCTTCATCTAATTATGTTACATTTTCTCCTTTTTATAGTGATCTATGGACCTCGCCCGTTTTAAGTTCGGGTGGTCATAGCTATTATCTTGTATTTTTGGATGATTGGCTGATTGCACAAATTTTCTATGGACTCCTCTTGCACATAAATCCCAAGTTTATCCTACATTTCTTAAATTTCATCACCTTGTCCAAATCAATTTATTACCACCATTAAATCTTGGCAATGTGACAATGGTAAAGAATATGATAAAAACTATTTTAAACAATTTTATGACCCTCATGGCATGATACTCTGTCTTTCTTTCCCCTATAAATCTCTTCAAAATGGAAAATCTAAACAAAAAATGCACTCAACTAATAATGTCATTTGAACAGTATTAGCTCATTCCTCAATGCCTTTACATTTTTGGCACCATGCGTTAGATCTTACCACATATCTCCTCAAAATTCTCCCTATAAAACTCCTGTCTTTCTCCACTCCTACATTTCGTCTTCACAATCGTCATCCTTCCTATGATCATATTCGTGTTTTTGGTTGCTTGTGTTATACTGTTATCCACTGATTCCTTCCACTACTACACACAAACTTCAACAATGTTCCTTCCCATGTCTTATTATCAATAAGATCACGGAACTCATCAAGCATGCCACTCTTCCAATCCAGGTTGGCCAAGGCTTTGGTAGGGGTACGTGGTAATGGGGAGGGAGCGGTGGTAGTATGGAGGTTAAAGAAGGGTTGTCAGAGTTTAGATGTACCGGACATGCTATGTGTAGTGATGGTGCGCGTCGGTTGGTGGTTAGGGGGTACAGGCCTTGGATCCAGAGATGGGTGTATGTGTGTGTTGGTTGTTGTTGTGGGGGGTTGGGGAGGGGGGCTTTTCAGGCATCGGAAACAGGTGAGGACAGGACAAGGGGTGGACTGCTGTGTTTGGACAGAAGGCTGTGTGGGTTGGCTGGAGGCAGAGGCTATAGTGGATGGAGCAAGAGTTGTTGGCTAATAACATTAAACAGTAACAATAAAGTTTTTTTATCATATGTAATGTGTTAACTATTTATAGAGAACTTTAAGAAATGGACAAAGAAATCTAATGCGGGTCACCCAATCCAATCCGTTTTTACATTAGCTAATGCTTAATCACCTTGCACTAAACTCGTTTCGACTCGTTGCCCAATCCGAACGACATGCTCAAGTTTTCACCTCTAAGACACAAGATGAGCTAAAATTAAAACATCAGCATTAACACTTACCAGTTGCACACAATAGACATCCACCCAAAGAATACCAGGCCTTAGTTGAGTCCCTCTTGAAATAGTAATAGATGTGAACAGGATTAAATGCCTTCAAGACACTGCTGTCATGTCTCACAAGGTTGCAGATGCCAATTCCTCCAAGGGAGCAAAACCATATAAATAAGACTGGCCCTATAGCAAGCCCAATCTTACTAGTTCCGATTCTTTGAACACTGAATAAAACAATAAGATATGCAACTGCAATCATCACCACTTGATCTGCATCAGATACAAAAACTAGTTAAAAGATTATCTTGATACCCTCAACCCTAAGAAACAATAGAGTGAAATGAACTATGTGTGCATTAACACACGATCATATAGATGAGAAATCAGACAGCACAACTATAAGGTCTTGACATTTTATGAACGCTTTATTACTGGGCAATAATGATTAGTTGTAGCATCATATCACCTTCCTCAACCACAGGAACTTTAAGCTTCAGACCACGAACCGCAGACATAACTGTACAATAGAAATGATTAGATATAATAATAAACTTCAAAATTTAAATAGACCTCTCTAAGATTTATCGACCAAAAAAACATACCCTTGATATCATTTAAAGGTTTGTGTATCAAAATCTACAAAAGGTAGGGCAAAAGAATTGAGGGAAGTACTACAAACCTGACATTGCAGGAGTAACAACCCCGTCAGCTATCACCATGGAAGTACCAGCAAGAACCAACATCAAAAGAAGTTTTTTCAGCCTTAATGAAGCTTCAAGACGCTCCTTTATTTTCAACGACCTCTCAAGTTCTGCAGATGGAACCTTCAACTTGAAGCTTGATATACGTGTATCAGAAGCAAGCTGATTTGGGAGTAGACTAACCTTAGCATGCCTACATATAAGTGAGTATAAAGCAAATGTACCACCTGCAACATGCATACCATTAAAGGAAAACACCATTTAACTTGCAGGGATATCTTTTCGCAATGACAGATGCAACTTATAAAGAATTATATCAACATCTGAGCATAAGTTTCAAACATACCTTCACCATCATCATTTGCCCAAAGAACAACAAGTACATACTTGATCAGTGGGATCAAAATCAATGTGTATATAACAAGAGATAGAGCTCCAATTATATCTTCTTTTCCTTCTATTGGAGCCTTGTTGAACATCACACTGAAAGTATATAGTGGGCTAGTTCCAACATCACCAAAAACAACCCCAAGTGTTTGAAAAGCCAGCTTAATGCTATTACTAAAACTAACATCCTGCAAATCAATTTCAAAATCAGAGAGGCTGTCACTCATCATAACTATTCATCTGTAACTTTTGTCAAATTACACAATTGCATAGATAACATGTTTCAGAGTGAACGAATTCCAGTTTCTAAAGCGACAGTGTTGGAAAATAAAAAAACTGATGGCCGACAACTTAAAACGAATACTTCGCAGAATAAATCAAGTATTTCACATATAAAACAACTAAAAGTCCAAAAGACTAAAGATCAAAGAATAAAAGACTGAAAACCAAATACAACTTTTGATGAAGACTGAATACTAAAGCAGAACCTGTGTTGTGAAAAGCCCTAAGGCACGCGCCTAGGCCATGAAAAGAAAAGCCCAGTTCAGCAAAAACGCCTTTGGAAGGGCTAGGCACAGATCTGCGCTTTTTTTTTACAAGAAACCACAATAGGAACATTTGGTTTTGGTTTTGAACATTTTGTATTGGTTTTGAACATTTGGTTTGTGAAAGAGTACTAATTCTCAATGCATAATATAATTGTTTTCTCCACCTACATGGGCTTTTTTTCCTCAGGCTGTTGCTTTTTATGCGCCTCGCGCCTAGGCCTCGGGCGAGACCTTTGCGCCTTGAGTGCGGCTATCTCCTTCGACAATATAGAGCAGAACAATTGTTAAAGGAAAGTACTAGGAAAACAGCTGATCAGTATCTGATCAATTGTTTTGCCCATCAATCGTTTCATTAGAAGTCAATAGTTTGTCTATTTCCTTTATTAGTTGTTTGTAATTGTTTGTCAGTTGGTAATAACTTTGTTATTTGCTGTCGGATGTGACTTCATTATTAAAGGAAAGTACTAGGAAAACAGCTGATCAGTATCTGATCAATTGTTTTGCCCATCAATCGTTTCATTAGAAGTCAATAGTTTGTCTGTTTCCTTTATTAGTTGTTCGTAATTGTTTGTCAGTTGGTAATAACTTTGTTATTTGCTGTCAGATGTCACTTTCTTAATGAAGTCACATCCTCCCTTGACATCAGTAGTTTTAATGTTGTATATATACACTGAATGTAATGTATTCAGTGTTGGTTGCCTCATTCTCTCTAGTTCTGCCAACAGTGAATTTTCTTCTTTGTCTAGTCTTATATCAAGGGAGAGTGGGTATGAAATCTACAACATTTTTATAAAATGAATGAAAAGATTATGTTCTTCATTGATCATTTGTTTTCTTATCTTTGTTCTTGTTCTAGTTCATAGATAAATCACTAAAATTGTATATGTGATCCTAACAGACCGTAACATGTGACGCTTTAAACACTCAAATGTGCAATACTTAAAGTACTGTGATGATTTGCAAGCAATAATCGTAGGTTAACAACTTCGATTAGTTAAATCAGCTAATATGAACACGACAACCGATCGAAATCCATAAACATACCTCCAAATCAATCCGTTGAGCACCAGACACCTCAAGAGTTTCTACATCTAACGAATCAATCCTCGGCCCGGTCCGAATCAGCCTGTGGTCTACATTATCTTCATCCTCAGAATCCAAACCATTTCGCAACGGTAAATTTTCATCTCCATCGCCATCAATCAATGAATCATCTGCGTCTTGAAAAACCCATCGGTAAGATTCAACTGAATCCATTGAAGTTAATCCTCCATTCCCCCTACTTGTAACGGATCCATCCTCTTCTGCCATTCTGTAGCCTTGATCTTTCACTGATGCATATGGAATCAACGAGGATAATCGGACAGTTGTTACTCCTCAAAAGTTGAATCCAAAGTGAAATAGAAACCCTGGGTTTTGTTCTAATCTTGCTGATGTCATTTATTCTGATTGGATAGTCTCGTTGATTGTGATTTGTATTTAGTGGAGTTTGGACAGGTGTAAGAATATAATTTTCAGGGAACAAAATTTTTAGAGTAAACCCCGTTTTTGCTCATGTCGTTTGAACCTAATAACGTTTTTCATTCAAAAGTTTTAAAATGTTCATTATATTTTTTGTGTTTGACAATTATAACCATTTTGCTCCAAACATTTCAAAAGTTATAACCCTTTTGCTCCAAACTTTTCGAAATGTCAGGGAGTATAATAGAGACAGATTGGAAAAGTCAGGGAGTATAATGGAGACAAATTGTCAAACACAGGGAGTATATTGGACATTTTGAAACCTTTGGATGAAAAGCGTTATTTAGTGCAAACCACAGGGAGCAAAAACGAAGTTTACTCAAATTTTTAATAGGAAAACTTATTTTTTTACTTTACGTGTTTTGACAGTTTTAAACCTTTTCGTTCAAACTTTTTAAAATTACTAGTATATGCTTTATGGTTTGACAGTTATAACCCTTTTCGTCCCTGTAATTTGGAAAAAAAATGGAGGCATATTGGAAAAGTCTAGAACAAATTGGTTAAACTGTCAAACCATTGGGAGCCTAATGGTCATTTTGAAAAGTTTGGAGCAAAAGAGTTAAAATTGTCAAACCACAGGAAGCAAAAGAGAAGTTTTTTCTTTTTAATATATTTAGAAGTAAATTACTATTTCGACCAATCTGATTTCTAATTTTCAATGGTTTAATTATTTCAACTAAAAATAAAATATTTATCAATGCAGTCATGTGGTTAAACAACTAATGTTTTGGTTTATATAGTTGAAAACTAGGGACTTTATAGTTTATAAATCCATAAAAAACTTTTAGTTTATTATTATCAGTCTCAAACTCAAATTAAAGGAGAAGGACTTTTAACGTGATTGTTAGTGAAGGGCCTCAGATTTTTATTTCAGTTAAGACCCAAAAATAGTTAAGCCAGCCCTCATAAACATCGTCTTATTCTTGATCAGTGATTATGATGGTTTGTAATCGTGTATGGAGGAAGAAGCATACAACAAGGGTTCGGGAAAATATATGTTTTTTTCTTCTTTGAAAGAACTAATCATATATTTTATTCATTTTTTTAAATAAACATCGTTATTTATGTTATCCCCATAATTATTATGATTTTCTTTCTTTTACATTAATATCACATCACCCTTATTTTTCATTCTCTAAAGCATTGCAACGCTCTCTAATGCCCTAACACATAGATTTGTATATTAATCATGTAGGGGTCTTCATCGGTTCGGTTAGCGGTTTGTTCGGTTTGTTCGGTTTATTCCGTTTTAAAAAAGTCCCCCCCCCTAACCGTTAAACAGAACCGAATTCAGGATATGGTTATCCGAACCGAATACAAACCGAATTGAATTCAACCAAACAAGCCGAATAAAAACCAAATAAACCGGTTAAAAACCGAATAAACCGAATTCAACCAAATAAACCAAATTTAACCGAATAAACCGAATTCAATCTGATATTATTAATACAAATAATAAATTTAATTATGAATTCGGTTTAATTGGTTAACCGAATAAACCGAACAAACCGAATTCAAAAAATATCTAAAACCGTTAACCGAACCGACAACCGAATTCGGATACGGTTAGGAACCGAACCGAAAACCGAATTCAGAATTCAGTTCTGTTTTTTCGGTTACGGATACGGTTCGGTTATCGGTGTTGAACGGTTTTCGGTTTTTCTGAACACCCCTATAATCATGACATTTGTCTCATTGATACTAAGGTGTGTTAAGGTGTTTCTCAATATAATAGGTTGAGGGTTCGAACCTTAAAATACAAAAATGGAAAAATGGCTTTTCAAATAAGTATATTAAGCATTCATTTTTATATACATATGTGTGTGTATTTGTGTTTGTACGAATACATAGGATGCATGACTTAGGTGTCATTCAATTAAAAAAGTTACATTTGGTTTGCAATGTGATTATTTTGTATCAAACCGTAAAACCGTTAGTTTGATTCGGTTTTATTTTTAACTGTCTCGAAAATCTCAAATCTAGAAAGCTGAAATGTAAAACCACACCATTGATAATTCATAATAGTTTGTTTGGTTCGGTTATTATTATCCGAATACTTTAGTTAACAGTTTGGTTAACGATTTGAATAACAAGAGAAACATTAATTATAATAAATAATATGTTACTTGGACACGTGTGTCACACACCGGGTTCTCGGCGGCCCGGGCGCTGCGACCCGAATTGGTTTCATCGATAATACAGTCTCGGTCAGAGTTTATTTATTAATTTTAAACGGAAGCGTTGTTTCATGAAATTCAAAATTTTACGCTGCGGAAATCATTATTTTTACACTTTTCATAATATTGTAAATAATTCACATGCATAGATATGGAAACCGCATTTCATGATTCGTAAATAACTTTTCAGGATTTAATATAAAACCGGATTTACATAAACATATATTTACACATCGTTTCAAGATTTTCCGGTTTATTCAGACTTTGAGATATAACTCCAATAGCTCCACGGTTTCGCCTCAAGATTTTATTTAAGGCGACATAGGCCTTAAACCTCTAATCTTGCTTCTGATTTGTCATTCATTATTACCTGAAAAGTTTTTGAAAATAAAACGTCAACATAAAGTTGGCGAATACAAATAACAGACTCGATATGTAAACATAGCATGTTCGGTCCTTTAACCGTAAGTAATATTGGCAATACTACACATTTAGCATTATTTCACTGATCGATACAACTACTGCATACACTGGTTTATAACTGTCACTGGTTAGGAACTACTGCGCAGCGCGTCTTTTGTTTTGTTCCCTCCAGCCCACAGCTGGTCACTGGTTAGGTTGCTTGCGTAGTACGTCTTACGTTTAACCTTCCAGCCCACCTGTACCAGCCACGTATGGGAATTTCACCCATATGTTGATACGATTTGCAAATCATACGTATACTAATAGCCTAAATGTTGGTCTAATAGTATCCCTTTATGCGTCAAAGTCTAACATACCATGCTCATAAAAATTCATTTATAAATTTAAAAACAAGTTAGATGTATTCACCTGAATTTTTGGTTGGCTGGGTAACAACTTTAGAACTTCACAATAGAAATTTGGGCAGCGTTTCTGCTCAATCAATTTTTATAATTATTCTGTAACGAAGATTTATTTATTCATTTATTATTAATATTACTATTATTGTTATTACGATAGATTATTAATAATAATAATAATATTATTATTATTATTATTATTACCACGATTATTATTATTATTATTAATATTATTATTTTAAGTAAACTAAAATTTTTAATATATACATAGGGTCGGATCTTAACCCTAACCCTATAGGTTAATATTTTAATAAAACTTTAAAATTTATGATTTTAACTAAAAATTAGATAATATACCTAAACGGATCAATTCCTTAATGTTGACTTTTATACTGATCAGGTGCACCTTCTAGCATCCAGAGCTTCTAATTTCCTTCTTAAAGGTGTGTGTTTGTGTGTATATATGTTTTTATGTATGTATGTGATTTTAATTGCCGTGAACGTATTTATAGACGAATTGAAACTTAATGCCGAAGGAAGTTTGTAGAATAGGATTGCTACGTGTTGTCATTTGAATGAAGCATCATAATATATTCTTGCCAGTAATATTCCACGTTGCACAATTCATTCAAATTGAATTTATAATTCAACATTTGAATATATTATTTTATTATTATAATTAATTTAATTCAAATTTTGTTTTTCTTTGATAACTTTTAAAATATAATGCTTTATAAAATCCTAAAAATAATGCTAGGATCAGCTCAATTTTCTCTACGTTTTGACATAAGTTTCGTTAAAAACGGAAAAAGTTTAATTATAATATATTTTATTAATTTTAGGTGGTCCTCTATAATATCAACTAACCGAATAAGTATGTCAAAAATTTTTAATAATCATTTTACTCGTTACTTATTAGTATGTAAGTGTCACAATTGTATATAATAACTAGATATTTAAAATTATAATATTGAACAATATATTTTATAAAAAAAAATAAACCAGAGAGCGTTCCTCTTCTTGACTGTGCCTGTGTATATATATTGTATCTATATGTTAGTGTTTATCATATTTGTATTTTATGCATCAATAGCTGTTCAAAGTGAACAGTATTTTTGTGAGAGACAAGATTTTTGCCTTTTAAATATATATATTAATGTGCAGTTGTTACAGCGTGTCATTATATCATACACTCAAATTTATGCTTTTCAGCTTATTTTTAACTTGTTAATATGTTATTGATTTTCATAATAATATATAATTAGAGATTGTTATTTCTTAGTAATATGTGATTTATTATTCCCTAATAACAGTTTCTTTTTTATCCAATTCCACCTTTACATTTAAAAAAGAAGTAAATTATAATTGTGTTATTTTAATGACTAAGGCTGTGTAATACATAGTCTCTATGACTCTATCTAATGACTTTATATAGAATTTTATTTATTTATTTTTTTGAATGACTTAGAAGAAACAAATGTGAACTTGATTATTAATTTGCAAATTTCCTTTTAAATAAATTATAACTTTATGAATAAAATTCCAAAATTATTGGACTTTTGTGACAATTGTTTTTATGCACATGAGATATCATCCACAAGATCGTACTTGATATGTTTTTCTTGGGCATTTTAGAGCATATAATCGTCACAATACTTCATGTTTTTTGAATAAATTACTAAGTGGTTGGAACTTGGATGCTTTTTTTATGCTTCACGTGTATTGACCATTAATTATGACTTTTTTGTCGATAGGAATATGTCATCTAATAGTGATCAAGTTTCTCAAGTGTTACAATTATGTTATCGAAAGTTTTTGTCTATTGAAAGTCACTCAACTTTCACTAATTGTTCTAACTATGTGTAATTTTTTATAAATATATAAATACTTTAAAATTAATAGAGGCAAATGAAAATAATGAATATTTATTAATAATAAGTGATTTCTTTTTCTAATTAACTTGAAATAACATGTAATCATGATAATAAAGTTTCAAAGATGTTAAATTTAAGTAAAATTAAGACAAAAT
>SZYD01002397.1:0-17500 GCA_009363875.1 Mikania micrantha | reverse complement strand
TACCTCTTAATAAGTAAAGTAAAATAAAATGTTCAGCACTTCAGCTGCTAACTTTAAAGGACACGGCTAAGAAAAGTCACCAAAAGTGTCTTTTTTTTACGCAAAAGGCCTCCTAAATGATTTTATTTAAGAAAATTATATTACCATTGAAATAATATGGTTATTGCAAACACATTTGCAACAATTTTTTTAAGAAAAAATAAAAATTATATGTTACTAGTCAAGCGCAAATCATTCTGCTTAGACCCTAGCCAAAAGTCACACCTATTGAACTACTAGGTTAGGGCCCCGTGTATTAAACGGGTTGAATGAAAAAACTATAATAAATAATCATGTGAAAATTTAGACAATATTAGAAGATCTTTTGATATAAAATATGACTAAAATTTTGTATAATTTAATAATCGAAGTTTTAAAATATTTATATTATTTCTTTACACGCTAATTTTTTTTCAAATTTTGTTTCTTTAAACATTTTGTTTTAAAATACTATTATTAAAAATTGTATATTTTATAATAATTTAGATTTTAAAAATGTGTTTTTTTTATATTAATATATTTTTAATGTACTAAAAAATTTGTTTCTTAGTTTAAAAATGTAAAAAATAATATTTAATGTTTAATATTACTATTTAATGTGTATTTAATAGGAGAGAGAGGCGGGAAATCCTGATTGAGGTGCTCTAGAATCACGCTATGTGTCCTTAAAAACTTTGATTTATTAGAATAGATAGATAGATTACCACCTCCCTACTACCCCCCCCCCCCTTTCCCTCTCTCTTTTTTTTTAAGAATTAGAAATAGCAGTTTCCTAATGTGAATAGTAAATTTTGATTTATGATTTCCTAAAAAGACTAGCCAGGTATATAGTTCGAACCTGCTTCCCTCTGAAACACCTCCTGTTTTTCATCGTACACGTCTGCATCAAAAAAAAAATCCATTAATCAGAATGTTAACAAATTTGTGTAACCTGATCCTAAGATAAACACTTAAAAAAGATGATCTCAACTGTAGTCGCCATCCTCCATTAATTTTGAGGCATCTTCAGTTAGTTGATCAAAAACAAGTTTTGTTTCAGCTGACATCTTTTCCTTTCTACTGTTTGAACCTCCTTTCAGCCTTCTTAAGGCTTGCAGGACCTAAAAGGAGTTTTATACTTGAAGTGAGATTGATGTCACAAAAATTGGAGCATGAAGCAAAACAATGACTATTTAGGGGTATTTGTATTACTCCTATTAATAAAAAGCATTTACGGTTGGTTTCGTTGGACTACTACATTATTAGACATATTAGCCAATAATAGTATTAATATAATATAGAGGGATTAGAGCGTAAATGTTTCTCTTATATATTCATTGTATTTCTTCTTTTTCTAATACAGCAAATGATAATTACATTTATCAATTCTATTGTGGTATCTAGAGCCAACCCTAGATAGCCGTCTTTTTTTTCTCTTCCTCCCGTCCAGAAACTTCCGA
This sequence comes from Mikania micrantha, assembly GCA_009363875.1. NCBI lineage: Eukaryota > Viridiplantae > Streptophyta > Magnoliopsida > Asterales > Asteraceae > Mikania > Mikania micrantha. Next base: position 16,022 of record SZYD01002397.1, on the reverse strand, counting down.
TCACTATTCTGCCACCACATGGCACTTCTTGCTGCCATCTCCCAAACCGACAAGAAGATTCACAATTCTCATAAGTTCGGATTCAATTTGTCACCCACTAATTATGGATTTTGGAAGATGATGATTCAACCCTTCTTGGTCACGAATGGTTTGTTCGACTATGTTGATGGCACCAATCCGTGTCCGCCAAAAACAGTTTCATCTGCCACAACCGCAGCAGGAAAAGAAACTACAACCGTTCCCATAACTCAGCTGAACCCTAACTACAACATTTGGCTCTCTAACGATGCTCACATCCACATGCTCATTATGTCAACTATTTCTGAAGCCTCTTTCCAACATGTACAGGGAACTACATCCCGTGATCTTTGACTGTCTCTCGAACGTGCGTATGCACCCGATACCTCTTCACGGATTTACACTCTCAATACTCAATTGTTGAAAATCGCAATGAAAGGTGATGAGTCTGTTTCTGCATCTCACTCGAGCATAGGAGTATTCTGATGCACTCGCGAATGTTGGTGATCCCATGAAAGAACAGGACGTGGGTATGCTTGTTATCTCTGGCTTGCGAGAAGAATACAATGGGTTGAAAGTTACTCGTCTCACTCGACAATTTCCAACTGCTTTTGTCGAGCTTCATGGGCTCCTATCGGATCATAACTACATGATTCATAAGCCATCACCTGACATCTCACCAGCACAGTCCTTTGCAACTGCTACAAACAACCGATACCCTGCTGTTCCGACTTCTGGTCAAACGTTTTCACAACCCGAGGCTGTTCATGCTATTCAACAGCTTGCAACTCAACTTGGTTTTCAACTTCAGCCATTTTCCTCCCAGCCAGTACAAGCTTATTATACAAACAGAGCAGCCACCAATCGTACAAGAGGCTTCAACAATCGCTCGGGCAGCACTCGTGGGAGAGGAAACTACAACAACCGCAATCAAGGAGGAGGTAATCGTAATCAGTTTTCTTGGGCTTCTAATCAAAATACTGTGTATGGAACTTGCAATAGGTGTGGTATTGGCCATGTTCCCTCACAATACCCAAATCGTGATCCTACTACACTGCGGAATCGAAATCAGCCATCTGCAAACTTTACAGATTATCGATCACAAGCCTCTTCCTCCACTTGGCTTCCTGACACCGGATCTAATCGACATGTGACTCATGATCTCAATAGTCTTGATCACTCTGAAGCCTATTATGGTGAGGATACTTTTCATGTTGGCAATGGTAAGGGTTTACCCATTCTCCATATTGGTTCTACAAAATATTTCTCTCCAAACAAAACCTTTTCTCTTCAACATATACTTCATGTTCCTAAAAATTAAACGCAATCTTCTTTCTGTACAACAATTTTGTCATGATAACCATGTGTTTTTTGAATTTCATGATACTTTCTTTTGTGTGAAGGACAAGTCTACACGCAATATCCTCCTCACGGGTCCAAGTAACGGTGGACTCTACTCTCTCCATCTTCCTCGGATACAAGTTGTTCCCAACGTAGCTTTCTCTTCCACAAAAGCTTCTTCTACTACTGACCCCAACTGTCAATCAGCCCAATCCACCTTTGTAGTCCCATCTCAGCCAACTCGACCACCGTTGATACATACTTACAAACGTCGTTTCAAAAATATCTCCACCACTCCAACTCATTCCCGACCACCCAATCTTCGTCCAAATCCTGTTCCGACCAAGCCCTACAATGCTTCTTCTCCTCATACCCAATCTACCTCCCAAGAAAGCCAACCTGCTACCTTTAACATTGCCAACAAACATCCTCAATGGCGTAATGCCATGGCTGATGAGTATTCAGTTCTTATGAGAAACGGCACATGGTCCTTAGTACCACGTGTTCTGGATTCAAATATTGTTGACAGTAAATGGGTCTACAAGATTAAACGTGATCAAATAGGGAAAATCATGCGTTATAAAGCACGTCTTGTTGCAAAAGTATATCGTCAACAACCCGGCATTGATTATCAGGAGACATTCAGCCCGGTCGTCAAAGCCACCACCATCCGTGTCGTTCTTTCTTTAGCAGTCTCACAAAAGTGGCAGCTGCGACAGTTGGATGTTCAAAACGCATTTTTACATGGTTATCTCAAAGAGACTGTGTATTTACAACAGCCTCCGGGTTTTATCAACCCAAACAAACCAGATCATGTTTGTCTTCTCCACAAGTCCTTATATGGGTTAAAACAGGCACCACGAGCATGGTTTCATCGGCTATCTACTGCTCTTTATAACCTTGGATTTCACGGTTCTAAGACTGATCCATCGTTGTTTATCTACTCCTCTCGTGGAACCTTATTATACATGCTTGTCTACGTTGACGATATTCAGGTAATAATTCACAGGAGCTTGACCGAGTAGTACAAAGTCTTAGTCGTTCCTTTGTTGTTCAAGACATGGGCCCTCTCTCTTACTTTCTTGGTATTGAAATTCTTCCTCAAGGTTTGGAACTTCTTTTATCCCAAAAGAAGTATATTCTTGAATTACTTGAGCGGGCAGGTCTCTCTAAAGCCAAACCGGTTCCTTCTCCAATCACCACCACTGCTACTCTTGCTCTTGGTGACAGCCCACCATGTGCTGATCCGGTTAAATATCGCCAAGTCGTAGGAGCTCTTCAGTATGTCACATTGTCTCGTCCGGATATTACCTTTGCGGTCAACAAGGTCTGCCAATTTATGCACTCTCCAACAGAAAATCACTGGCCCGCGGTTAAACGGATATTGCGCTACTTGCAAGGCACTTCTGATTTTGGTCTTCTTCTTAAACATGATTCTGCTACTCTTCTTCATGTGTATACCGATTCTACCTTTAACAATATAACAGCGTACTCAGATGCAGACTGGGCTGGGTGCCCGGATGACCGTCGCTCCACAGGGGGATATGCCATCTATCTCGGATCTAACCTTGTATCTTGGTCGGCTCGCAAGCAGCGAACTGTCTCTCGGTCATCAACAGAGTCTGAATACAAGGCATTAGCTGACACAGTTGCTGAACTTACATGGCTTCAAACACTTCTACTTGAACTTCAGGTTCCTACCAAGACGGTTCCTACATTATGGTGTGACAACCTAGGTGCTACATACTTGTCCGCGAATCCAGTTTTCCATGCGCGTACAAAGCATGTGGAAGTCGACTTTCACTTTGTTAAAGAAAAAGTAGCTCAAGGACAATTGTCAGTTTAGTTCATTTCTACCAATGATCAGATTGCCGACATCTTTACAAAACCTTTGCCGTCACAACGATTTCTCTTCTTAAGATCCAAGCTGCAGATCGCTTCCCAGCCTTAGCTTGCGGGGGGATATTACACATATTAGCCAATAATAGTATTAATATAATATAGAGGGATTAGAGTGTAAATGTTTCTCTTATATATTCATTGTATTTCTCCTTTTTCTAATACAACAAATGATAATTAAATTTATCAATTCTATTGTACATCAAAAAAGGACACTTTTTTGCATCATCTGACATGTTGACATGATGATACTATGACAATATACATAATTCATAGACGCAAAAATTTAAATCAAAGTAGTCTCTAAAATATTAGAAATTTCTAGCATGTACTAAAATTAAATAATAGGTAATTAGTACAAATCAAAGTGATTCAATTCTCTAATCTTTATAATAACATGCATGTTCTTATGAATTCCTGCAATATAGACTTAATATGTAGATTTCATTAATTAATTCACCATATAAATAAATAGAATCATGCAAAAATAATAAATTATCAAGAAATTCTACAGCTGTTAGTCAATGACGAGTGATTAACAAAGAGAGAAAAAACCGATTAGTATACAAGACAGGCATGTCAGGGTATTCTATAACAAGTTTAGTTCAACATAGTGCCTGTAAAACAAGCAGGGTCCAGTTGAGTTGACTTGCAACCATGGTTTAAAAAAAACAGTCTGAGGCGGCGCCTCAAGGCGAAACAGGAGAAATTCATTTTTTAGGCGACGTCTCACAACATTTTAAGAAACGTGCGCCTCACTGGGCTGAGGCAGTATAGATGGGCTTGAGGCAGTCAGGTAATTAGAGGCGGCTAATGGTGTACCAAACTTGTTAACGAATCGCGTACCTAATTGTGTAAAATCGAGAAATTGTCGACGGAATCGCCTCTACAGACGAAGAGACACTAATTTTCAGACGAAGGGTCTTATTCAGCGGTGAAGATGAGTAGGTGATTTCAGACGAACGCGTTCAATTGAGGCGATAGCATTTAAGACGAACGTCGATTTTCAGACAAAGGGTCATTTCCTTTTCCCGAATTCAGGTGGAGCAGGTGAGGCGTTCCAACTCCCTGTTGATTGGCTTCAGCATTCCACTATTCGCAGTCCACAATTCATCTCCCGTTTTCCCAATTTCACGACTTTAGGGTTTTTTTAAATAGCACACTGTAGGAAGGAAGCAAGGAGCCAAGGAATGTACTTAATTTGGAATTTTGATTTTGATTATCAATTTTCAATACTAGCTTATTCAAACTACTTCTAAATAAAAATTAATGGCTTTTCAATTGTGTAAAGTATTTTTGTGTTTTATAGACTTTGTCCTTTTTATGTTTATTGAATTTGATGTTGAAATTAGTTATAAAAGTTCTTTAATTATTGTTTAGTATTTTTTTTGACAGATTTATTATAAAAATATATATTTATTTACTTCCGCCTCGCTTTGACTTGAGGCGTACGCCTCGTGAGGCAGAGGGAAAACGCCTCGAGGCGCGATTCTGTTCTTTTAAACCTTGCTTGCAACCAATTTTTTGTCCATTATGCAACTAATAACAATAAACCATTTTATTTGACAGGTTTGAGGAGAAAGAAACACCAAATCAATTAAGCAACTCTTACAAACGGGTTTAAAATTGCCAGCTTTATATAGAAATATAAAAAAGGTTATGAATGAAGACTAGAGAGTAGAGAAATTGTGTCATAACAAGGAACTTACTGTTTCCCCTGGTTCAAGCACATCAGCAATCCGTCTCTTAATTCTCCCAATATCTTGACTTGTAAGGTCAACAGCTTCAACTACACTATCTGTGATCACAGTGTGTCTTTGTGCAAGATTTGGATCAGCATCAATGCTATCAAGCCAGGCATCCTACAAAGATTCTCAAAGAAATGAGGGTAAAATAGTACAAACTTCACTTCATGGAAACCAAGGATCCAAAGTCTAAACATGTACCTTGAAGTCATTAGAAACATACTCAACATAATTTCCTGTCTGGTCAAAATAACCTTCTCTCCTTTCTTGTTCAAGATTGAAAGGTTCAAGCTGAATTCCATCATCTTCGAGTTGCTCATTATCCTGCAAAAAGCAACCACATATCATTAGTGTTCTTTATCACATTACTTTTTGCAAGTACAATTCCACTAAGATAACAGCAGCAAGTAAATCAGATTGAGAAGCATAAATTGAAGCATTTTAGCTTAACATATAATATCACATATTTGATTTAAAAGAAAGGTGTATTCCTCCAATTAAAAACATTAACAGTTGAGTAAAATTGGATTGCATTAAAATTCTTTATACTTTGAATGTTTAAAATAACTTTAGAAGAGCTAGAAGGTCGACTGGCCACAAGGTTATCTCAATATATAGTATGTCAAAATATATTAAGGTCAAAATTCTGATAAAATAAGATTTTTAAAATGACTAAATTCATTGTTTGATACAGCAATCCATCATTAATATAACGAATGCATATAGATGATTTCATGCTAAATAATTTTTATTTGAGCTTAGCCGTGACAGCATATGATTGTGCGGAACTAGGCTCAAAAGACAAACTATTAATTCAATTTGGCCATTCCATTGATATAGCAAGTCTGAAATAATTTGACTTTTTTGAACAGGCAAACAACTACCAAGCCATATAAAAAAATAAGCATGATCAATAACTGCTTGGACAGATCATTCATATTTCAAATTTTAAAATGTGTAGTTGAAAACTTAGTTTCAAATATAAGCAATTAGGTCGTTGGGGATGCGTAACACCCAGGCAAAAATGTATGTAGCACAAAACAGAAAACTTAAGCATATTAATAAATTTTATGGTCTCATATTAGGTTTAAGTGTGGATATCAAGCTAGCTAACATCTTGGTTTTAAATTGCGCGCATGTTGCGGCAATGCGAAGATGCGCCTGGCTCCTCGCAACGCAACCCTTAATGCGGATGCAGTCCATGATGCGGCGGTGATGCGGTGGGGGACGCAATATGCGGCGGTTGAGGGTTGCGGTACCGTTGCGCCGATTTAGGGTTTACGCAAAAAATGAGCGGCAACTGGTCCATCTATTCACATCGTCACCTTGGAAATCAACGAATTCTTTTCCATAAATCTCCAATTTCTCTTGTTCTGTTCTAAATTTTCCAATTCTTCTTTTCTGACCTTCGACTTCCGGTTTCATTTCTGGACCAGCCGACCAGGTTTGCTTAAATTTATTGAATTCATTTGGTGATTTCTTCAATGAAGCTTAGCTTTCTTCAATTAAGCTTAAGATTTCATCAATTAGGAAAGTAATGATCAGGTCTGATTAAATTTATTTAATTCATTTGCTGATTTCTTCAATTAAGCTTAAATTTCTTCAATTAAGCTTAAGATTTCATTAATTAGGCAAGTAATTTATTCAATAAAGTCACCCTTGTGATTCCCTTAGTTTAATTTCATCAATTAGGCAAGTAAGTTCACAGTTGATTAATTAGGCAAGTGAGTTGATTAATTATTCATAATCTTCATATTAGTTTAATTTTTAGTTGATTTGATTATTTTGTTTCATAAATCATAAGTTCACAGTTGATTAATTATTCATAATCTTCATATTAGTTTAATTTTTTGTTGATTTGATTATTAGAATGTTCAAATATTTACCTTTTTTGCAATGTGTTGAAAATTTAGTATTTTTATGATAATTAGCGCGTCTCTTACGTGATGCGCTCGCATCACGCAACGCGCATCGCACAATGGTTTTTTGAAACATTCGCATCGGATCGCATCGCGCAATTTAAAACCAAGGCGAACATAATCTAGTATAGCAAAGAAAGCTAAGTGTAAAACAAGTTGAGGTTAAAAACTTCAAAGGTACACACAGAATATTCTGAAATAAAATTTTCATAAAACTAATCCTAGCATGGAGACTTGGTGCAAATGAACGACTGCTCAATCAACCAATAGCCCAAGTATAATCTCACAATAATATACTGAAACAATGTTTCAAGATCTTAGAATTCATGTTCTCCCAGTGTCTTCCATGTGCAGAATCCAACTGCAGGGAACAAGTTTCCCTTTGAAATCTTCCAAGAGAAACATCATATGAAAAAATATTCCATGACATGTTTTATGAACTATTATAACAGATGAAACATTTAAAAAAAGAGATGCAGCACTATGCATCCACAAACATGAGAAATACAAATTGTAAAATCCTATGTATGATGAGTGTTTAACCCAATAAAGACCCTTTAAGTCACTATGAGTTGTGACTAGAGTCAAATTTCAGAACAAGGTGAGGACATGCTGATAGTATCACAGAATAAGAGCATGATCATGAAACAAGAGAAAGTTACCAATGATAATATTTGAACAACTTGGTCAATTAACGATGGCAAACCTTCAACAGCAAACATTGAGCTCAACAATTAAGACAAGGGTAAAAAGTTGATGCATCCTCCAGTTTATTTGCTACACTTATTATTGCTATGTTATGTCAAGGATGTTATGCTACTTCAATCTTATCAACATCAAACACTAGTTTTGTGGGTTTTTTTTTTTTTTTTTTTTTGGGGGGGGGGGGGGGGGGGGGGGGGAAGGAGCCATGTAACATATCATTAATCACCTCATAATGCATTTCAGAAGCTGCTACATTATCAAGAAGATCACCGGTTGCTTCAATTTCAAGTCCAACTCTATTCTGATTCCGTCGTTTCGACCGTGCTTTGGCTACAACTTGAGAATCATTTAACCCTTCTGGATCTTCAGCAACTTCGGGTGCATTTACCACCACTGCATCTCCAAACCTCACCTTCTTTCCCTTGGGAAACCTAACCCTCTTTTGCCTGCAAATGCATTATTCAAAACAACTAATAAAAACCCCTAAAGGAACATAAAGTTCGGCTAGATAGCTCAACGAGCCCAATGCAGACCCTCGTTTGGCTCTTACTCTCTTAGAGAATATAAAATATGATAACTAAATCTCGAATTATTATACAAACTATAATTGATAACCATTATTTCAGGAATATGTAAAACTATAAATGACAGCTATGTACAGTTCAAGCAAACTACATAAATACGACAAAACAGGACCCTAAGTTGAACCCTTTTCCGAAAAGTCAAAAACAATAACTTCTTACATAATATCCTTTGGGAATTCCAGCTTATAGATATACTTATATATTCACATGCTACTTAACGCTCAAGCTCGTCTCTATATATATCCTAGTCTTGTAATTGTAATCTTTGAGCACCTAAGTAATAAAAGATAAATCCAAGTTGCAGCCCGTGGACGTAGGTCACATCAAACGAACCACGTTAAATCTTCGTGTCGTTTATTTTCTGTTTGTCTGTTTTTCTTTGCATTCGTGTACGTGTATTGTTTAATCCGGTTCCGTTGTGCCACTTGATTCCTAACACGAAGCCCTCTAGAAAGATTAGGGCAGCCAACCCTAATCTAGCCCTATGTCTGGCCCATTTATTTGTTTGACCTAATTTGTATCTCTATATATGTACCCTTATCAGGTGGTTGTAATCTTTGTACTAAGCACAATAATAAAATACCTAGTTACAGCACGCGGACGTAGGTCACACCGACCGAACCACATAAAATCTCTTGTGTTGTTTATTCGCTTTCTCCAATGTGTGTGTATAGTGTCCAACAACTGGTATCAGAGTTTAGGTTCTTAGTTGCACCACGAACTACTACTGCCACCAGAATTGTCGCTGCCACCATCGGATTCCCACCATTGTTCACCACTGCTGTTCAAAGGCTCTCAAGAACCAGATCTAAAAGAAAATCATGATTAAGGTTCCTCTAGAAACAAATCACTGCCGTAACCACCCTAGATTTAAAGATATTGGGTCGCAATTTGTTGCCACTGTCGTCAATTGAAGCAATTTAGGATTCAGACAAACCCTGCAACTGTCGATTAGTGGAATTTCGACCAGGGCAGCCGCCGTCTTCGTCAGATTACGGTTCCGGCGCTGCCGGATTAGGGTTCTAGCTAACTTTCTCCAACCATAACAGTCCGTTTCTGACCAGAATTGTTTAGATTGCAACTGTTTGCTGCTGATTGGGGTTTTTCAACCGCTTCCGTTATTATTCAGGTCATATGTGCTTGGGTTTGGATTGAGTGTTATCAGATTTTGGGATCGCGGATGAAAAGACTTTGTTTGTGAACCGAATTAATGTCTGCTTCATTTGACTGGTTTATTATCAACTTCGGAACTAGGTTGCTTTGATCAGTTTATGTTTGTCGTTATGGCTGAAGACGAAAATTTTTCGATTGAAAAGTTTGACGGTTCAGATTTTAGTTGGTGGAAAATGCAGATGGATGCATTACTTTGTCAAAAAGATTTGGACATGACACTAGAAGAAAAACCAGAGAAAATGAAGAAATCTGCTAAAGCTATGTGGGATGCCAAGGATCCTCAAATTAGGAAATCACAAATTAGGATCCTCAAATTAGGTATCCTTTTCAGCAAGGATCCTCGAATTAGGAAATCACAATACTTGTGATTACCAACTTTAATCCACCCACCTTCAAAAGTTCACGCCACTTTCACCAAAAACAAATCAACCATATTATAATATAATTATACGAAAGCAAATGACCAAACTACAATTGATTTAGGACGGTGACTGTTGTTACCAACTCGGTGGGAACGATGACATTTGAGAAATCCGGGACTTGGTACTAGGTAAAGATGTTCGCCGAAAGGGGTGCTAAAGCAGCATCTTCTTCTGATATGTATTATGTTGGCAAGAGAAAGGATAATAGGCGGAATAGTGGGAGCAGCAAGGGTCAAGGTAGGAGGTCGTCTAAAACTCGACCTAATATACGTTGTAGGGACTACAATGAAAAAGGACATTATATGGGTCAATGTCCAAATAAGAATTATGGTGTAAGATCAAAGAATTTTGTTGGATTAAACACTACTGATGCAAGTTGTTCTGATTAGGGGTTCAGAATAACCGAAAACCATTTAAAACCGAACCGGACCGCAACTGTAACCGAAAAAACCGAATCAAATTCTGAATTCCGAATTCGGTTTTCGGTTCGGTTAACGGTTTCAAAATTTTTTTGAATTCGTTAACAGATTAAACCGAATTCATATTTAAATTTTTATTTTTATTAATAATATAGAATGTTGAATTCGGTTTGTTCGGTTGAATTCGGTTTGTTCGGTTCGATTTATTCGGTTTTTAACAGGTTTATTTGATTTTTAATCGGTTTGTTCGGTTAACGGTTAGGGAATTTTTTTTTGAAAACCGATTAAACCGAGCCGAATAAACCAAACAAACCGTTAACCGAACCGATGAACACCCCTAATTTTGATGATGATGCTTGATACTTTGTAGTGAAAGCAGTGTGAAATCATGGGTCATAGATTCCAGTGCATCATGTCATGCTACCCATAGCAATATGGCATGCGGAATGTTAAAAGAATGTGATTTTGGCAAGGTTAGGCTGGGAAACGGCGAAATTTTTGATGTGATTAGCATGGGGGATTTGGATCTTGTCGTCACTTTGGAGACTACTTTGGACTTTATGTAACATGAGAGTTATTTCAAGGCTTGAAACAAACTTGATATCTGTTGGGTGGTTGGATGAACAAGATTTGAATGTTAAGTTTGGTGGTGGAAAGTGGAAGGCCATGAAAAATAATCTCATGGTTGCTAGAGGTTTCAAGAAAGGGTCGTTGTATAATTTGTATTTGGTGTTTGTCCCGTCTAGGGAAGTGACTAACCCTGCTAAGACGAATGCCAAAGTCAGGCTTGCAAATTCAAGAGTTAAACTAGTCCAGTTTACAACAAAGAACTTTGGAACTCCAGGTAATCAGCTTGAGCATATTCAGACGTCTGAATGCAGACGGGATTTTCTTGACAGTGGGAGGATAGAGATTGTTTGGACACAATCTGGAAATCGACGTTAGGTTCTGAAGGCCATGAAACCGAATGAAATATCTCTAGGAAGTTGTTGTTAGCCTGTTCGTGGGGAGCGTTCCTATGAGAATTCTTGTATTTGTTGGTATAAGTATATGGGAATGAGTTGGGATTAAGGATGAGAAGACATGGTCTTTTATGATCAGATTGAGGCCTTCTGTCTTTCGAGGCCCCAACGGGCCTATGATTAAGGATGAGTATATGGAAATCAGTTGGGATTAAGGATGAGAATACATGGTTTAAAGTTTGGTTTGTTCTTGGGAACCTTACCTAGAACACGTTTGTTCCTGTATGTTTTGAAGATTGAAGTTACTTAATGATAGCGTTGTTGTGTGCTTTGGATGGCAAAGCTTGATTCTATCACAAGGCCTCCGAGTAAGAGATTGTTAGGATTATGAAGGACTTTAGGGAGATTAGGGCAGTCGACCCTAATCTAGCCCTATGTTCACCCCGTTTATTTGTTTAACCTAATTTGTATATTTATGTATATACCCTTATCATGTGCTTGTATAGTGTGTGTGATACCCCAACATTTATATGCTAGAGCTTGATAAAAAAAATCAACTTACACAAACTCGAGTAGGTCTATGATGTTTTGCAGCCCTAATCAGAAGCCCCAAATTGTTCTGGATCTTCCATTGCCAACCTAAGGTGGTACAGTAGCTAATAAACTAGCAGCTGACTCTATGTTTCCTCCAGGATCAACCCAAAACAACCCTAATTTGCTAATAAACTCCAACAAAGCCATCGAAATCGTGATGTTCTTTTACTATATCATCATTCGTTGCAATTTACAGTAAAAAAAATTATTAACTCACACATTCAATGCTCAGTTAAACAAATAAAACCCTAAAAACAGAAGGTCACATTCTGATGAACAAAACAGTAAGATAAAGGTCGAGGGGTTACTGAGGTTTCTTGTTGAATTCGTCGTCGTCTTCGTCCCCAGAGATAGGTCGCTTGCGGGATGGTTGCGCTTCCATGTGCGATGGCTGTTTCATATCACAATGAAGGATTCTGATTAGAGCTAGCATAACAGGTAAGACCCGACATAAGACCCAGAACACGCACAGGGTTAACACGAACAAGAAGCGATAACTATTCGTGTCGTTTTTTCAAACAGTAACACGAACCTGTTAGAAAAAGGTTACACGACAACACATGTTTCCAAAATCCAATAAAATTCTTACATTATCAACATTTAAAAGCTGAAATCAAACATTTAAAGTTCGAATCAGCACGTTTGAAATCAAGCATTTAAAAGATTCAAAATCAAAATACTAAAATCAAACATTCAATGAATATACCTAGAAGGAGTATGTGGCAGGAGCCGGAGGATGGGTCGACCGGCGACGGCGGACGGGCGATGGGAGGATGGGTTCACTGGCGACGGGACCGACGAGAGCCGACTGCGATGGGACCGACGGGAGGATGGTTCTTGGTGCCGACTGCCACGGGAGTATGGATGTGATCGGAGGAGCCGTCTGGTTGACTGCAACGGGACCGACGGGAGGATGATGGCGACCAGACGTCTGGAATTTTGAAAATTAGGGTTGAAGGTAGAGAAGCCAGAAAGAAGAATGTGGGAGTGGTCTTTGGACGACGTGACGCTCTCCTGCTATAAAACATAAATCTATTACATAATATATATTTAATTTAATTATTTAAGAAGTAAAATGTTTACAAGTAGTATATTATTGTTTTGTATGAAGGCCAGCACTAAATCGCATCCCTATGAGGGTTAACTTGGGGATAAGGGATTACAAATGCAAACAATAATATGTCCTTTACGTTTGTTGGAAGATGAAAATAAGAACATCTATTCTTTAGATGCCCTGTGACGCAGGAGATTTGGAGGCAGATCTCATGGTGGACAAAGAGCAATTTCATTCTCCACGGTTCAATACATAACATTTTGACCTCATTAGTCGGTGATCGGTGGTGGGGGTTAAGAAAAAGGTGAACATGGTGCCATAACATTATCCACCGTTTGGTTTATTTGGCATTACATAAATAATTGGACCTTTAATAAAAATAGAATCTCGATTGATAGCTTGGAGGAAGAAATTAAAGTGCCGACTTTCATTTGGGTGACAAACAGAGGCAAGAAGATAGCAACAGAATGGGCTAAGTGGGAAAATGATCCATGTGAGGGTATTATAAAATTATAGGTGAAATGGATTGATTGTTTGTTTGATAGGAGTAGCTTATAAATGAAGTTGTCCAGGGCTGTATAATGTGGTTGTAAACGGGTGTGTTTTGCTAGTTTCCCGCTAGCATGGTTTTTATAAATTATTGATGTTAAAAAAAAAGATTCATGTCTAACAAACGGATGTTGGATAAGTATTGGGATTAATGATGTGGCACCATCAAATATGTTGTAAATTTGTAATCATGTATCTTATACTTGCTAGCGATCTATTTATTTTTTTTAACTTAGTTATTTAAACATGTAAAAATATAAAATAAAACTTGTGATTTTCCCCTTCCCTTGTTTCATTTTTTTCGGTGTGCTTGTATCTTGAATTAGTAATTTGCTATCATCAACCAAGTTTTTAAAAACCAAAGAAAATTTTGTTTTGAATTTTTAGGGATTGTATTATATGAAAACATGATTTTTAAAATAAAATCCTTAAACACCATTTACTCTGTTCATTTGAAATTCTGTAAATGCAAATGTGGTTCACATTAAATAGAATAAAAAATTAAGGTTTGAATAAACAAATCAATTTTAATGTAGTTTAATGTGAACAAAATGTTTCTTTTCAATATTCTAAATGAACAGCTCAGACACAGTTTAAGAATTTTCTCTCTAAAATTAGGTTTTCACATGAAATAAACCCTTTGTTTTGATATTCATAAAAGTTTTATTTTTGTTAGAAGGCCTCATCGGTAACTAATCAACTTACCCCCTTCCTTATGATTCCGTTGTTTTGTGTATTATATATATAACAATTTGCAACGTCGGTGGGTACGCTGATATGATTGGTATCTAATTTCTTGAATAAATAAAAGTTTTAAAATTAAATTACATTTGTTGTGCACTAGAATTGGTAAGGACTTTCAATTGGATATGTTAGACGTGGGTTCAAATCTCTATTGCATCTTTTTTTTTCCATTTTCCATTTTTATCTTTCTTTTTCCCAACCCTTTGCTTCTTTTTTTTATCATCTTTCATTTTCCTTTTTTCTTTCTTTTATTAACACGCCGCCGTTAACAAATCGCTCACCCCACAACAAGTCACCGTCATCATAAATGATCTCTAAACTTTAAATCTTCATCCTATGTTTTCGTAGTTATCACTTTCATCTCCTCAATTTTTTGAACATTTTGTAAAGTGCAACTTTAAATTCCTCATGTTCCTAAAATTCTAATTTACCTCTTTTGTTTGGTGGCTAAAAATAATAATTTCTTGTGTGCTTAGTTTTATGTAAGATTCCGTATAAATTCGTGTCGATATATGTTTTGATATAAAATTTTTTCGGGAACAAGTCCGGTCAAATATAGTACGTTTTGTACCAATTTATATATATGTTTTATGTTGGTTTACGTTTCAACATAAATTCTCTAGGAGATAGATTGTGTCAAATATATTATGCGAGTTTTCATCTGTCGAAATACATTCCAAGTATTTTACGTTTTAATACCGCCGCAAACGCGCGCACGTAAATTACTAGTTTTGCTTAAAAAGCAAATTTGCCTCTTTCTGGTTATAAATTAAGCGACAGCAGCAATAAGTTAATAAACTTTAATTTCTTTTTAGGCTTTGGTCATATAAATGACAATTGAACCATACATCAATTACATTGATTAAAGGATTTTAAGTAAGATTCTTAAAGCAATTAACAGTTGCTAGATTATTATATAAAAGTTTTAACAAGTGCAAAAGAAGGCCATATCAGTTAAAACATAAATCATATTCAACAAATTCAAATAATTTCAACATAAATCTTAAGGTCTCAAAATGGAAATGTCAAACTTTAAGCAATATGGATAACTTCTGTAACCATCAGGAGATACAATTCTTACATAGTTACCCGAGTCCTGAAAGTCAGTCTAATGTATAAGCAAAAGTTAATGTTGTTGAGCAAATTTTGCTTTTTTTTAAAAATTAAAGTCATAAGTAAATAGTTATATTATAAGGTGCACATCATAGTATGTAGATAGTCAGCGTCCAGCTATTATTGCACAAGTATAGACCAAACATCAAGTTATGGTACTACTGTTAAAGGCTTATTCCAGTTTGCATACACGATGTTACTTTTTCCTTTTGTTGGTGATTTTAACGTTATCAACGATTTTAAGATATTGGATTAACTTGTAAATTGAGATATAGTATTAATGGTTAATTGAGTTAGGTGACATGTGAGTGCGGACTTGTTTAACATTAATATTATTTGGGCTTTATAAATAATTAACTATAAAAAAAATCAAAGTAGGCTCATATATATGATGCACATGTATGCCTATTTTTCGAGCCATAAATTTGAAAACAAAAGGGTTATTCTTTCTTTATAGATGATATTACCAACACAGACAATTACATGTTTTTCATTGGAGGACCATCACGAAAACATCAAAATCCAATTCTAGTAACATAAATCTTTGTCTAATCTGATAAACCATTGTGTGTAACCCACGAATAGATTATCTGATAGTGATTCACGATTCAAAAATTAATCCATAAATTGTTTGAGAAGATTCATTAAGTTCCAGGTTTGATTTATGTTTTATGTTTTAATTGTTTTATTTTGTGATTCCAGTAGGATTATATTCAACAAAGATAAATCTATTTTTGTGAATTCACATTGGAGTATTATAAGGCTATTGGATGTCTAATGT